>SNQN01004002.1:42758-55503 GCA_008642245.1 Bassia scoparia
AGTCTAGAGGAGGGCGGAGAACTGTATGTGGCGTTGTGGGCACGAGCCGCAGCAGAAAGCAAACCAAACAGCAGCAGTGTAACAACCACGACATCAGCACAACGCCAAACACAAACACTACAATTAAGCAACGCAGCGCTACTGCTGCTGTTGGTGGGCGCCGCCGCCGCCAGGAAGGCCGTGCCGAGGAGAGAGAAAGCATCAGAAAAGTGGGCGTCGACGAACTGGCCGGAGGTTCGACGGAGGTGGCGAAAACAACAAGAGAAGGAAAGAAGTAGAAAAGAGAAAGAGGAAGAAAAACGCATTGGCTGAAAGATAGAAGAAGAAATCAAAAGCAAGGACAAAAATAACTTTGGTAACGGGACTCCGTTACGCCAAAATAAATGGGCTCCGTTATCTAACATTATTGGGCCTTTAATAAATCAGGCCACACAATCACAAATGGTGTTGGCAGGCCTAATATAAAGTTTGTGTAAATGGTTTCTCATCAGTTTTTTGTAAGTCATTTAATTTTAATTTGAAAATGGAAGAAACAAATTTAACGAAATTTATTTTACACCATACCAACCGAACCTAAGTTAAAAAGTGTACACAAAATTAGTTGTTGAAAAACTCATTTATTCAAATAAAAAAAAATAGCATACAATTCAAAAATGACTTATATTGATCAATAGAAGAATTACAACAATTTCTTTGGAAATTAATTTGGAATTAATATACGAAGTACAAGCTAAGATCTGCATGAAATAAAGGAAACAATTGATATGTATGTTGCGTTTTAGATTGATGAGACCGTTCCTTATATTCTCTTCGGAGGGCTCGGCGGCCCTGAGTGATCTATGGACCACCTCGCATGCCCCTAAAACCGCCACAGCTGACTTTGGACTTAACTCTTTAACCTCTATATCCCTATCCGGGCGCTTGCATTTTCAACTTCTTCTTAAACTCGAGGAAATCGACTAGGCCGTTAAGTGCACGATCAGAGATCGTCGTGCCTCATCAGTTGCTCGCTACCTCTGCCGTGTGACTTCAACTTGTTCGATTCATTGTTTCGATGAATGGTTAAAATTCTCTTTCTCTCTCTAAATTTTTGGTTCTCTGTGTTCTTCTTTCATTTCTTCTCTCTCTTCTTTCTGGTTTTCTCTTTTACTTTCCTTTCGTTTTTCTCTTTCTCTTTGTACTTTTCTAGTAGATCTTAGTTTTCGAATTCATTTTTCTCGTTATCTTTTTTACTTTTCTAGTAGATCTGAGTATTCAAATTCAGTTTTCTCTTTCTATTTTTAGTTTTCTAGTAGATCTGAGTTACGAAATTTGTTTTCTCTTTCTCTTTCTACTTTTCTACTAGATTTGAGTTTCGAATTTCGTTTTCTCTTTCTACTTTTCTAGTAGATCTGAGTCTTTGTTGTTATTTGAAAGAAAATCAACAAGTTTTTTAAAATCTAGTGTTGTTTGAAATTCTCATTTCGTTTTTGAAGTTAAGATTTCAGAATGCTTTAGCATGCAAGTGCTTTGTTCTTCAAAATTTACATGCAAWTGTTTTCTTTTGTGTTCCGATTTGAATATGACAAGATTCAGCTAAAAATGCTTTGTTCTGAAGATTTACAGGTATGTCGAACTCTTATTTTAACTGCKTGTTTATTTTATTACGTTTTTTGAGTTTTCTAATTGATGATTTTTTGATTTGTTAGTTCTATACTGTAATTTTGTATTGTTTGATATACATTTGTGAAAAGTAATGTTGATATACATAAAAAGTAAGTTCAATAGTTTACATAGAGAAAAGTAATGCTGATATTCATAAAAAGTAACGTTTATTTTCTGTTTTTTAATTAAAGTGTTATTTTCTGTGAGATCTGAATTTTTTATGTTCGTTGTTTGTTATTTCTATGTTTTTTTTGTTTCTTTTGTTCAACCAAGCAAAAAAGTAGTTGATCTAATTTATAAAAGTAATAAAAGTAAAATTGCAAAAGTAATCTTTTTTTGATGTTTTATTAAAAGTAAATAATTAAACATGAAAGTATGATTATATTGAGCTTTGAGCTAACTGTGTTGTTGTTTTATTTCTACATCTTTTGTTTAAATATTATTCATGATTGAAAAAGTAGTTGTTTCTTAATAAAAAGTAAGTGTAATAGTAGACATATAAGTAATCAGAATTATTAATTAACAAAAGTAATCATAATATGCTTGATAAGTAATCGTAATTTTTTTGAAAAGTAATCCTATTGTAATTTTTTATAATGTGTTTGTTTTATTTGATTTTATAAAAGTAATTTAATTAAACATGAAAAGTAATGAATATAGTTGAGCTTTGAGTTAAGTGTGTGGTTCTTCTATTTTATTTTTTTTTTTAATATTATTCATGATTTTGAAAAAGTAGTTGTTTCTTAAAATAAAAGTAAGTGTAATATAGACAATAAGTAATCAGAATTCTTTAGTTAACAAAAGTAATCATAATATTGCTTGATAAGTAATGTAATTTTTTGAAAAGTAACTCATTGTAATTTTTTATAAAATGTTGTTTTATTTGATTTTTTAATAAAAGTAACTGAATTAAACATGAAAAGTAATGATTATAGTTGAGCTTTGGGAGCTAACTGTGTTGTTGTTTTATTTCTACATCTTTTGTTTTAAATATTATTCATGGATTTGAAAAGTAGTTGTTCTTAAATAAAAAGTAAGTGTAATATAGACAATAAGTAATCAGATTATTTACTTAACAAAAAGTAATCATAATATGCTTGATAAGTAATCGTAATTTTTTTTGAAAAGTAATCCTCATTGTAATTTTTATAATGTGTTTGTTTTTATTTGATTTTTTAATAAAAGTAATTTAATTAAACATGAAAGTAATGAATATAGTTGACTTTGAGTTAAGTGTGTGGTTCTTTGTATTTCTACTTTTTTTTAAAAAAATATTATTCATGATTTGAAAAAGTAGTTGTTTCTTAAATAAAAACTAAGTGTAATATAGACAATAAGAAATCAGAATTTTTTACTTAACAAAAAAAAATCATAATATGCTTGATAAGTAATTGTAATGTTTTTGAAAAGTAATCCTCATTGTAATTTTTTATAAAATGTTGTTTTATTTGATTTTTAATAAAAGTAATTGAATTAAACATGAAAGTAATGATTATTGTTGAGCTTTGAGTTAAGTGTGTGGTTCTTTGTATTTCTACTTTTTTTTTAAAATTTATTATGATTTGAAAAAGTAGTTGTTTCTTAAATAAAAAGTAAGTGTAATATAGACAATAAGTAATCAGAATTCTTTACTTATTAAAAACTAATTATAATATGCTTGAAAAGTAATTTCGTTTTGTTTTGAAAAGTATCCTAATTGCTTGTTTTATAAAGTGTTTAATTTTTATTTGATTTTTAATAAAGTAATTGAATTAAACATGAAAAGTAATGAATATAGCTGAGCTTTGAGTTAAGTGTGTGGTTCTTGTATTTCTACTTTTTTTTTTAAATATTATTCATGATTTGAAAAAGTAGTTGTTTTCTTAAATAAAACTAAGTGTAAATATAGACAATAGGTAATCAGATTCTTTACTTAACAAAAAATAATCATAATATTGCTTGATAAGTAATCGTAATTTTTTTGAAAAGTAATCCTCATTGTAATTTTTTATAAAATGTTGTTTTATTTGATTTTTTAATAAAAGTAATTGAATTAACATGAAAAGTAATGATTATAGTTGAGCTTTGAGTTAAGTGTGTGGTTCTTGTATTTCTATTTTTTTTTTAAATATTATTCATGATTTGAAAAAGTAGTTGTTTTCTAATAAAAAGTAAGTGTAATATAGAAAAAAGTAAAAACTAATTATAATATGCTTGAAAAGTAATCGTTTTTGTTTTGAAAAGTAATCCTAATTGCTTGCATTGTTTTATAAAGTGTTTAATTTTTTATTTGATTTTTTATTAAATGTAATTGAATTAAACATGAAAGTAATGATTATAGTTGAGCTTTCAGTTAAGTATGTTGTTTTTCTATTCTACTATTTTTGTTTAAAATATTATTTCTAGATTTGAAAAAGTAGTTGCTTCTTTGATAAAAAAGTAAGTATAAGATACACAATAAGTAATCAGAATTCTATACTTAATAAAGTAATCATAATATGCTTGAAAAGTAATCAGAATTCTTTACTTAAAATATTATTCATATGTTGTTACCTGTCTCTCTAAGAAATCGTTTGATTATGGCTTCTTCCTCATTCATCAATCTTTGTTTGCAATATTGTATTGATGTTCAAAATCTGCATAACTTGTGAGTTGTAAATGCTGCAACGTGTCTTAATGTTTTCTACTTTCCATTTGTTTTTTCTGTTTCTTCTGTTAATAATGAAATTAGAATCTGCTGATTCGTCCTTTTTGTTGATGTCATTTGTTTGAAAAGAATTTCTCTGTTGTTGGAGGTTGCTGGAGGTTTGCAAATCAAGAAATCTTCGGAGACTACTTGATGAGAAGCAACAGATTGCAGGAGAGAGAAAGCTTTGTTGATTGCTTGTTGAGATGCAGCAGATTGTAGAAGAGAGAAAGGTTCGTGATGGCAGCAGATTGTAGGAGAGAGAAAGCCTCTGAAGTTGCTTGAAGAGAAGCAGTGAAGTTGCTATTGAGGTGAGAGAAAGCTTGACAAATTGGTTGAGGTGAAGCAGTGAGTGTAGCTTGAGGAGAGAGAAAGCGTGAGAAATTTCTTGAGGAGAAGCAACTGTTTTGTTATGGCGGCTGATTGTTTTTGGTTTCAGTGTTTTTTTAGGATTAAAGTGTGGATTGTATAATATTTATACTGTTTTTTTAGGAAAGTTATTTTAGGTAAGTGTTGTACGGACATAACGGAGTCCGTTATGTCCCTTAGCCAGCCACACAGAAAAATAGGTGTGGCTGGTTCCACACAAAACGGGCTGGCGTCTTAATTGTCCTCTTGATTGCTATTTGTAACGGCTTGGACAACGATTGTTTTGGTCTTTATTGCTGTTGACTTCCCTTTCCTTGTTTTGACTTTCCCTTTGTTGGGCTACTTTTCTATTTCGGCCTGAACTAAAACAATGGGCTGATATTTCTCGGGCCCAACAAGCATCATTCTGGTCTTTAGGTATGAAGCACAAGGATGGGTCACAAAAAGTTGGGCTTGGCTCAGTAGAGCAGATGTGGGCTTCAGTTTGGTAAAGGGTTTGGAAATAGAATTGGATATGTGTTTCTAATATTATTGGATCGATATTCTGTTTATTCATGGATCATATGACTTGAGCCTTGATAGAGGGATCGTTGTACTCCTCAAATCAAACACCTAACTAACCAAACATACAAAGTACGTGGCAAGTAAGAATCGTATCCACAGAGAATGGGTTTAAGAACACCGAAATTGCGAAACAATTACAATCTAACTCGGTCACAAGAATTGATTTGATTTTTGATTAACTAACACAACTAATTAGATAGAGAATTACCAAGGGAAGAAAGCGATAGGGGTGTACGAGATTCGATGCCAACCAAGTCAATAAACCAACTAATCATGGACAAAAGAGCGATAAATCGAGTAATCGATTGAGGAACTTGACAAGACTTCTCTCAAAGTTACAGGCCAAGTGATTCCTAAACCGAACACCTAATTAGAGCAAGTCYCAAAATTCAAGGTTGAGAAGGGGATTCCTACTCTCTAAGTCTTTCGATCATAGAAGAAGGCATAAGCACAAGTAGTTGGGGTTTCCCTCCTACACTACTTTGTCAAAGGCAATCACAACCAATAAATCAAGCAACCAAACTCAACTAGCCATGTTCAATCTATTCAACTAAGCAAAAGCCTACTTCAATTCCTAATTTCATGATGTCTCTATGTAAGATTAGGGGTAGTAACACAAGTATTTTGTGGCCACCAAAACACAAATGCAATTAACTAAAACTTAATCAAACCAATAATTACTCAAATTAAATACAAAATCCCCAAATTTCATCAACCATGGCTTGATTGGGTCTTCACCCAACCCTCAACAAAAAGACTACTCACGCATCATGGAGAAAATAAATTTCAAGCTTACAACACATAATTACAAACATTATAAGTAATAATTAAAGCTTAAACAAATATAAATCAACAAGAGCAAATATTTTGGGGTTTTTCAACTAAATTGATGAAATTAAAGAGTAAGAGTTTAATTTAGTGATTACAAGAAGCTTCAATGGTGAAATAAACCTTGACAAATGATTGTAAATAAATTGAACTTGAGTTTTAATGAACAAAGCTACACTAGAGTTGACTAAATTAAACTAATTTGAGAGAGAAATTACTAAAACTAAGCTAAGTAAGAGAAGAGAGAGAAGAGAGAAGAGAGAAGAGAGAAGAAAGAGTTAGGCTTTAGAAGTTACAAATATGAAGTAGTAGAATGAAGATGATCCTTTCTCTCTCCTCAAACACCCCAAAGGAACCCAAAGGGTCGGGCCAAATAAGCCAAACGACGTCGCGTAGAAATCGGGAAAAACAGGGGTCACACAGACGTGTGACCCTGAAAACCTGAAACTGGACAGAAAAATAGCATTCTGTCCAATTTCACGCGGACGTGTGGAACTCTGATCTGCGCAGCTCGCCTTCGAAACATCATAACTTTCAATCCACTTATCCGTTTTGGGCATGTGACCTATCATTGCGAAGCTAACGGAATAACCTTTCATCTCCAAGTAGAATCGCCTCAAAATACGCAGTAGATAAAAAAATATGGCTGTTTCAATCCAGACTTGCATACTTGAGTCCACCAAAACTAGCTCAAAAAGCCTAAAAGATACACAAAAGGGGAGAAAATACCCGTGAAGCATCAAAGAGGCTAAGAATAACCATGCTCATGCAATACTAACTAAAATCATGCATAGCTAAGCAAATATGCTCTAAGAAAACATGAGAAAATGACTCAAAACACTAGCTAAAGTGGGTTCAAAAACTCACTTGTTAAGCCTGGGCCATCGATGATGAAGAATTAAAGATTATGATATGCTTATATGCCTGACGATGAACATTCTACTCCATGTTCCAAAACTCAAAGTTAATTTGTCATATCTATCTATTCTATATTTAATAACTGGGTTTTGAAGGGAAATGATGACACATGTCATCTTCCCCTACTCCCCTTTTTTCCTTTTTCTTTTTCTTTTTTTTTTGTCTATTTTCCCTTTTTTGCTTTTTAAAAATTATTTTTCTTTACATTCTCTTCTTTTCTTCTTCTCCTTTTTAGTTGTTTTAAAATAAATCTATAATAATTATTATTTATTATTCTATTATCTATTGTTATACTTAATAAGTTCTTGCCTACATACTTAACATGACATTTCGTTTTCTTCTTTATTAATATTTCATTTTTCCTTTTTTGTTAAAACTATCACTTTACTTTTTCAATCTTTTTTCTTTTGTTAAATTTTTAAAATAAGAAATCTAATTATTTTTTACTAGATAAACTTTAATCATTCATTTTTCATCTCTGTATTGTTTTTCTCTATTTTTTTTTTGACAAATTCTCTAAACATTTAATTTTTTCACGTGAAAGATTAGGAGAATCTGAGTCATACATAGTTCTTTCTTTCTTTTTTTTTTAGAGATACACACTTTATTTAATTCACTTTTCTATTCTTGGTAGATTTTATATAGTATTCACATAAGATGTTATTTCTCAATTCCTTAAATCATTTATCTCATTTTTTAAAAAATAATTTTATATAGTATTTCCAAATGACACTATTAGACTGCTCTATCAAACTTTATAATAAGGGAAATTTCCTCATATACCCGAGGTTAGGCTAATAACTCATATACCCCTGAGGCTTTCGAGTTACTCAAGTACCTAAGATATGGGTTAATAGCTAGGATCCTTATAACAAGGTCATTAAGTGTTCCATTAGGTTTTATCCTTTAACCCCTTCCCAAACTAACTAATTAAACATTAACCTTTAAAACTAACTAGTTACTTAAATAAAAACTAATTAACTGGTTTAATTTAAATTCATGGACCACCACCCCACGGCTCCACACCCATTGCCGCATACCACGGAACATTGACCACCACCACGAGTCATGATCGACTTAACTTAAGGTAGAATGTTACATGATGACATAAAACTCGGAACCCTTAATACAGTTCCCATGTTTTTGGTACTGCATTTGGCTGACCATTAAAAAATTAGTCTATCTTATCATGTATCCAGGTCATTAATGTAAAATGTAAAGCATAACAATCGACAGAATATGACTTGCAAATGTAAAGCATAACAAAAACTAAAGATTCTAAATGTAAAAATTAAATATCCGATTATTCTATTCAGTCTTCCAATTACTTGTTTTCATGTTTTAGCATCTCTTCGTATCCATCCTTTTAAAGATGTAAATTGATGGAATGATGGTGGTATATCAAGTGTATGACTGGGTACAATTACTTGTTTCATAATGTATGAGCATTGATTCATTAGTACAATTATTTAGCATGCTACTATATATTTTTCATTTTCCTTTTAGGAAAGTTCGTTCGATATATTCAGAAGTATCATTATCTCCTTCACTACTATATAGGGACATACAGTCAGAAGAGCACAAGAATAATTGAGTAATCACGAATCAGCTGTAATTTATATGATGAACGAGTCAGTAGCATGTCGAATTCAAGAAAATAATATGATAGATCGAGTAGTAGAAGAGTCATACACAGAATTTCGTGTAAGGCCGACCGAATACGACCGAAAAAATCGGTCGGTATCACCGACAGACCGACCGTAGTTGGTGCGTGTAATTTAACCGATTATTGGTCATTATTCGACGATTTTGCAATCGGTCGGTGTACGACCGAATAATCGGTCGGTAAATCTTTGAATATAAACCCGCATCCGATTTTTAATTAAAAAAAAAATTCCAAAAAATCACGACCGAATATTCGGAGGTTACGAGAATATTCGGTCGGTGATTTTCTTGGGATTTAAACCCTTACCCTCTGTGTTTCTATTTAAAAAAAAAGAAATCTAACATTTACCGACGAATATTCGGTCGGTAAATGTTTTTTTAAATAAAAATTATTTTTCTTAATTCGACACTTTTCATTCGAAACCCTCTCTCTCATTCCTCACTCACAACCTCACAACGACTCCCTCTCTCTTCGAACCAAACGGGACCTCACTCACTCTCTCTCTCCTTCTTCTCTCTTTCTTTTCCCTCTCTCTTCTTCGCGTGTGCTGCGCAGCTTGCTGTGGTTGGCGGCTTCCTTTATTCGATCTCCTCGCCGCTGTGGTGGTGCCACTGACACCGCCATCCTCTTCCTCACAACCGCCTCTCTCTCTCTTGGTAAGGGTTTGAATTTTTTCAAGATTCTGCAATATTTAATTTAGGGTTTATTCAATTAATTTTTTTTCAAAAATCTGATTGGGTTTTTGGCTTGATGTAGCTCGAATTTCTGATTATGTGTATTAAATTTCTAAATCATTAATGTGATCAATTCTTAGTTTGGTTGGAATTTTGAAATGTGTAATTTATAGCTAGAATTCTAATAAGCGTTCTAGTGAGTTTCTTGAATTTTGAGTTTTTCTATTCAAGGAATTATTGAATAATGATTTCACATGAATGTTTATTGGAAAATGAATGATGCAAATGAATAGCTCAAGGAGAAGAAATGATTTTAAATTTTTTGGCAAGTTTCCTGAGCTATTGAATTTCATATCCGTTGTTAAGCTAATCAGTGAAAGGGCTTTAAAATTAGGTGAGTCGCCTAATTATTCTCCAATCTTGTTCACCATCACTAGATTGTGAAGGTTTTAAACTTTCGAGTATTATGTTTTTGGTATTGTGGTATTGGTATTAAGTGCTAAGTTGTTTATTGTGGTACGACATTGCTCGTGACTGTGTTTTTGATCATTGCTAGCTTAGTCTTCTAGACCACATCCGAGAGTATGACATTCAGAGAATATAAGTAGATCAGGATGCTTCTCTATGGAGTAAACTAATCACAACAGCAGAATAGTTCAGATGGGGATGAAGGTCAATTTTTTTTTTTTTTAAAAAAAAGGATAATGGAAATGTGAAACTTTACATAGATTGGAGTTATGACATCAACAGTTTTGTAGTTCAAAGTAGAAGAAATTTAATTGAATTGTTTTCAAAATAAGTAAAGACTTGAAGTTTTGTTGAAACTGAAATAAAGGTCACTATTTCTCGAGTAGATGAATTAAATTTGGGATTTTCCCCATATACCCTGACTAAGCCTATAACCATATACCCGTGTTTTTAGAAACGCTTCATATACCTCCACATTAGACAAATAGCCAATGCCTTACTAGGATGGAAAGCTAACACGTTAGACTTCATCCATAACTCCTAATTAAGCAATTAATCCATAATTCCACTCTAACCAATTTCCTCAAAACATCTCTGATTATCAAAAAAATAAAGAAATAAAAAACAAAACTCAATCTTTCAATCTCATTTTCAAACAAAATAAAGCTTTGCTCGAGAATCAATTGTACCAGAAATTCGAATTGTTCAAATGCAAATCTGAGCGCAACAAATTCTGAAACAGTGCAAATTCGAATTGGTTCAAATTGCGTGGCTCGCTGCCGTGCTCCTTCGTGGTGGTGGTGCTGCTCGTGGTACTGCTTGGGCCGTGGTGCTGCTGTTTTGCTTGTGTGGTTGGGCGTGGAAAACAAAGATAAGGGCGAGAGGGGTTTTACGCTCGGCAGCAAAGTCTCTTCTTTCTGCACACCTTTACTTCATAGTTTCTCTCGTCTGTTCCTTTCTCATCAGTCCATTTTTTTCGCCCACAATCCCACTTTGATTCTTCATCTCAATCTTTCACTGAATTTTGGTTCAAAGATTGATCTTTAAATATAGTAGTTTGTAATTCGATTTAATAATTAATGATTGATTTTTCAACTAAAACCTAATTATGTTTGGGTTTGAGCTGGGAATTTGATTGAATTTGACTTGGAAGGAGTATGTTAATGGTTTTCCATAAAGTTTCCTGAAGGATTGACAATCTATAAGTAATAGTGTATAAGTTACATTGCTTATTTGCTTGACATTGTTGCTTGCTTGATTGTGTTTTATTGTGATATTGGTTGATTTTGATGAGTAGTATTCAAAGTATTGTGTTAGCAATGACTGTGTCACTGTCATAGCTTTCTTTAGAAACGCCTGTTAAAGTGGGGCTGTTTGAAACTTATCTGGCTGCAATATTGTTCGAGCATTGCTTATATGGTTGTTCGCTAAGTGGGACGTAATATGATTCAAATAATGGGATGTTAATGATGAGATGTACATGAGCATATAATTAGTGTCTTTGAATAAGCGTCGAAATCATTAACATCCGAAAGCAAATGATTGTCGATCGTGGAGGGAACGAAAAGTTTCCTACAAGGACTTGGATTGTATCTATTGCATAGATATTTTGATATTTTAATGTTCATAATAGACGGAATTCAGTGTTGTGATAAAATGTAGATTGAGTTGAATCGTGAATTGAGATTGAAGATAATTTATTTGATGAGTGGAGATGCAGTGTTGAAGATGAGAAAAGCTGATTAGTTTCTTTTTAAGGTTTAAAATAATGTCATTAAGTGTTATATTAGTGAAAAACTACGGCGTAGGTTTTTCATCTCATTAAGGATATTAGCTATTTTGTCTATGTGGGGGGTATATAGGCATGTTAAACACGGAGTGATATTATTAAGGCATTAAGTCAGGGGTATAGGAATCCTTAAATGTCTTTTCAGTGTTCTACTGTATGTATAAGTGAAGTAATATAGAAGTTTTTTTTTTTTAAAAATAATAAAACAATCGTGCCGTGGACTTGACCGGGTCTGGGTGAGACCGAGTAATCTAAAACTAGACTAAACGGATTATTGATAACTAATCCTGTTTATTATGTTTTAATCTATTTTGTGTTGTATATTACATTTACATTGCATTGCATACAAATGCTCAAACACTTCAGCGATCAGAAGTGCGCTAGGAGGAGTAGAAGTCAACAAGCACCAGGAGGCTTGAGGTTTTATTTCTACTCTGTTCCTTATTTCAGCAGAAGATACGATACAATATATAAATTTTGTGCTTCTTCGTCTTTACATTGGATAAAAAGGCAGTTGATTCTCATCTTCTGTTATTTTGTTTGATGTGAGTCTCATTGGAAAAGAAAGTAACTTAGTCAAATTGATAAGGCGTGCAAGATATAGGAAAGAGAATGGTAGGTGGAGCACTATATAGGTTGGTTGACTTTCTTCTTGCCACCTCCCTTAATTATCTTTCTTCCTCGTCTGAAAACTTGATAAATTTTATGCAATGAAAAGAATAAGTAAACTGGAAGTGGGATGGATGCTATCTGCTGCTGCTTCCTTTTCATTCATTCTTTTCATTGTTTGTTGTGACTGCGGCAACAACTATTAATATATATAGACTAAGGCAACAATCATAAACACCACTGTAATACTAAGACCAGTTGATGAACAGATGAGCACGGCCCTGAAGATTTGCACAATCTTAAAAAAAAAAAGTACATAAATAAAAGCATGAGACATAAGACATATAAATTACATAAAAGAGGACACAAGATTAAGCTAATTTCATCTTTTCATATAGCCTTAAGCGTTGTCATTGTTAGACGAGCTGGCTGAAATATTGTTGCTTATGGTGAGTTGGCTTGGTAAATACTAGCTAATTTTTCGCAGATGGTATGTAGGTAGGATTGAATGATCTGATGCTTGGTTCGAATGAAGGAAGATCTGATTTTAT
>SNQN01004003.1:0-55502 GCA_008642245.1 Bassia scoparia
AACCCCTAGATCCCTTTTACACTTTTTCATAAAAGCTTGAAGGTTCCACTTTGGATTGTCTCTCCAATCATCCAGGTACTTCTCACACAAGTATTCAGATGTCACCTTTTTGTTTTGAGTTTGAAATCCACAAGTGTGCTTTAGTGTCATGCTTTTGATTTGAATTGTGTTGTCTGCAGCAAGCTTCATAGCATGTATTCTAAATGGACACTTGGTTGTTGACCCACAAACACACTTCCTAAACTTCCCTTTCTCAAACTCACACTCACACCTCCTTCTYCAGTATGCAGTCAACCTTCTCACACCATTATGAGTGAAGTAAAAGTCATATCCCTCTTGTACTGCATGCCAAGACAAAGCCTTCCTAAACACCTTGTGATTTGGGAACTTTTGACCTACACTTAACTCAATSTTYCCCTTAAAATCAACTTCTGGGTTGAACACCTTGTACTCCACATCAATTTCATCATCAGAATTCTTTGGGCTATGAATCTCATTATCAGAATCACTCAACACATCATCACCTTCTATGTTGTGCTCTGCATCATCATTGTCCTCATCATCACCTAAACCAACATTCTCTTGACCCACATCCTTATTAATACCACTCAAACTTTTAAACACTGCCCTTTCTAAATCCCTCAAAATTTCTTGCTGGAACAAATCATCAACTTCATTTTCCTCATCACTGAAGTCACCATTTCCAGCTCCCTCACTACTGGAATCATCTCCCTCAGAGCTTTCATCAACAGCCCCCTCACTACCTTCATCATCATTCAAAACAACATCTGGTGGTTTAGGATTTTTGGAAGTTGTTGGTTTTTTTTTAGGAGGAACAGTTTTGGTTTTTTGGACAGGGTTTGAGGAACTTGGTTGTGAAAGAGCAGTCTTAGATCTGGTTTGAGTTGACGAGGGAATGATCATTAGTTTTGAAGCATCTACTTAGTTAAAGGACACATGGCAGTGGAAAGTGTTGAGGCCCCTTTTAGTGGAGGTTACTCACCTTTCTTTAATGTCTTACCAACTAATACCTCCTGTTCAGGTCCATGGACCACATAAGATGGTAAAATCCATCTCTTTCTCAGGAGCATCAAGAAAGGTCAGAGTCTTTGTCACATTATATCTCACTCCTCCCGAAACATAAGTACACCCATACCTCCATAAACACTATTCTTCCTGCCTCACTATACCCAAGATCCTTTATCCACCAACTATCTACATTAACATATCCTCATCCATTACAGTGCAATCCATCTCCACCTCCTCATACGTTGTCTTTATTCTCCTTAGTTTTCAACAAATCTACCACATGATATATATCTACACTAATTGGAGCCATCAAGACCTAACTACTTTATACACCTGATTCAACCCGTTGAACCTTATTTATTGAAAATAAAACAGCTACATCAAATAAGCATTCACTCCATTTCATCCATTTTTCATACAATTCAGTCCATTTCATCCAATTCATCCAAAAAAAGCAATTCATCCTTTCATACAAAAAAAATCAAAATATAACATTCATCCATTTCAAACAATGCAATTACTAATCACAACATTAAACAAACTTTCACAGCTCAATATACTTGCACAAAAGGCCTCGATTACATTATATTAGCACCAAACACATCAAAATAACCAAGAAAAATTCCAAAATTTCACAGGATCCACAAAACAAATACGCAAAAAACCCTTAAATTCATGATCCAAACTAAACAAGTGAATTCGAATGCAATTACCGTCCTGCGTGACAATTCTGTAAGTTAGAACCGATGTTTATGAACTCGAGACGCCATTGATCGAAAGCACGTGCTTTCAGAAGAAAAAAAAAATCAAAAAAAGGAGCGACAAAAACGCATAGCGAACAGCAATTAGTGACTGAAGAGAGAGAAGTACAAGGGGTAAAGTTAATGCTTACCCAGTGGAATTGATGGTTCTGCCATTTTTCAATCGCTGTTACGATGTGATGAACTCCAGTGACAGAATTGAGAGAGTGATAGCTGAGGTTTTGTTTCTTATTTTATCGTTTATTAGATAGATTTGAAAGAATGGTGTGATTGAGGATTAGAAGGAGTGCAAATAGAGTGAAAAAGTAGCAAATAGGAAATAGAGGGGTCACGTGCGTTGCACGTGACATTTAATGAGTTTTGGTGGTGGTCAACGCCGGAAACCACCATCTGGCACTGGTCAACAAAGGAAAGTAGTTAGTGGCAGTTCTGGACAAATTTTTTTTAGGGAGTTTCTCGCAAAGTCCAGTTATAGTGCACTGTGGACAAATTTCTAATTTATATTTAAAGATGAGATGATACATCAATTTTGTTAGTGTCGTGGGTTAAGATAATACAAAAGAGCATATTAATAGCATAATAATAGTTGTTTATATAAATGATCCTCAAAAAAAAATGATCAGCCATAGTTTTAGATGTAGTGACTAAAGTCATCCAATCCATTAGAGCTAAAAACTAATAACAATAAATATACCGTTCACAGTACTTCAAATCAATCACGCTGCTACTGTTGAGCCTGGCTGCTGCAATACTCTGCCGCTTACTTCCTGACTTGCTCGGCTGCAACAGATCCAACGCCGGATTGCTGTCCTGCAGCTCGCTGCACAACCACTACATTGCCTTGCTCTCTGCATGCGTTTGTGAATTGCCACCTCTGTGTCTAATGTTGCTGCTTGCTGACACGTTGTTGTTGCCTCGGCCTACTATGTCTTGTTGCTGCGAGTGATCAAGAATAAAAGATTATTAATGTTTAGTGGAACACTTTCTACACTATAGCTTATATAACCAACGAAACAAGTTAAATTAATGGGAGGAATAAACTTGTGATACCTACTGTAATCAGATCAAGTTGTACACTTGTACTACTAATATAAGTTTTTATGGCCTGAAAAGAAATAAAGAAAAGAATTTGAACTCTATACTCCATTTTTCAATCTATAAAGTCAGATTTTTGACTAAAAAATAGGATTTCAGCAAGCGCAATCAATATAAGATATTTGCAAAATATTTTTTGGCTCAATCACAAAACCGCCAACACAACAATCAAGCAGTTGCACAAAATTTTGGTGTCTAATACAGTCAAGAAAAAATTAGAGATTGTAACAGGTTCGAACTTACCGTAATTTTGGCTTCAATTCGAGCACATATCACAGAAGCAATTAATTCAGCCACAGATGATACTTCCAGGCACGAAAAATTCATCCTCATCTCCTCAATACATTGCATTCAAGATTCATTGGACGATTAATAACAAACCAAAGTGAATTGCAAGCTATAAACCAATAGAGAAATCACTATTCGACTCTAGCTTATACTTCTTCCGTTTCTATAAAAATAGTAACAATGGCATTATTGTTTCATTAGCAAATTCGGAGGATTTTTAATTCCAGTTATTTGACTGATTGCTTTTGCATTTGATTAACTGATTGATTGATTTTTTTGGTGATTTTTTTTGGATGAATTCAGAAGAGAGACATTTGATCTAAGATGAAGAGAGATCAGAAAAATAAGATGTGTCAAGTTTTGTTATTTGGTTTGTTTTTGCATTAGTGCATCTTCAAGGTACAAAATTTCTCATAGGTTTACAGATTGAATCATTTGTCTCATGGGTTGTCTAGAGATGCGTATTTTCTGTGATTCTGATGCCTTTGTTGAGATAATTGTGGTATAGTTGAATTATCAACAATTAGTTGGATTCAACTTAGAGAATTGTTCTTTTTATGTCTCCTTTTGTAATTATTATTGCTGAATTTTGAGCTTCAATGTTACGATCATACGGCAATAGCAAACAATGCATCAGATGCTATGGATTTATCGAAAGGATTTTACAGAGTTCAATAATATATGATGCCAATGTTGAGCAAGACTACAGACTGAATGGGCATCCTACAGTTATTGTGAGAAGCGGGGAGGTGATGCTTCTGATTATACAATTTTTGTTGGAGATTTAGCTGCAAATGTTTCTGATTACACATTGATTGCAAATTTGCAAGAGACATTTAGGGTTCGCTATCGTCTGTAAAGGGTGCTAAGGTTGGGATAGATAGGCTTATTGGTAGATCAAAATGTTATGGATTTGTTCGTTTTGGAGATGAGAGTGAACAAGTGCGTGCCATGTCAGAGATGAATATCAGTCGTAACTTCTTATACTCCGTATTTAGATTGTTAGAAGGTAGAATGTAGGTATAGTTTAAAGGTGACAATTCACTGCACGTGTATTTTTGTTACTCATATTGATTTATTTTTGTTACTTATATTGATTTATTAGTTTCTTATTAATAGTAAAGAATTATGATCAACATTTTCCAATATATTTATACAATAAATTGTTATAAAAATGAAAATTTTGCAAGAATCGTGCAACGCACTGAACTAGTTGACAATATAACAGGACCTATCAAAGTAAACATTTCAGCTAGCACAAAACACTTGCTCTGCCCTAGTCAAACTATGAAAATACCACTATGAATAAATGCCACACAACAACCCCAGAAAAACATGCTGAGATAATATAGATAATTTGGTATCATGGAGGTCAATTTCACAAATTCTGAAGGTAAAAAAAAAAGGCGAAGGAAACACAAGGGGAACCTAGTTTATATGAGTTAACCTGAGCATAAATTGAGCAATGAACTGAGCAAAGCTACTTAGCATAAACTCACCTTGGGAACCAAGTTTTGTTGAATAATCAATTGATCTTTTGGATTTATGTTTGCCTCAATTGATTGTTTGGCCTGAAATGTGATACCAAATCAGAAAAAATTAAAAAACAAGTCTATTAAAAGGGAAAAGGGTGAAAAGAGAAACGAAGAAAAAGGCGCATTAGGTGGAAACTAGCCTCATTTGGTGATGGTGCCCCAACAAGCTGTCCACCATTGGACTCTTCAACTACAGAGGAAGGTATGCTTGGCATCACGAACTGTAGCCCGGGATTAGCTTCTCGAATGTTTTCCACAATTTGAATTTGGATGCTTTGTAAGAATTCTGGTGGAATTATGTAGTTATTTGCTTTTGAACCCTTTTTCTTCAAAGAAGATTTTGTTACCCCTTTTCCAAAGAGCCGTACTCGAACATTATGCTCAGGCTTCGTTATCACTTCATAGTAGGGATCCTTATTTGCTCCTCCTTCATGTTGTTGAGTCTCCAAAGCCTCCATTTTTTCCTTGCAATATATAAAAAAGTCACTCATTACTATTCAAGAAAAATCTTTGGGCGATACAAAGCAACGTAATTATGACATGCATAGCTTACCACATTGGCTTTAGTTTTGGAATAACATGTTTTATAAGCATTTTTCGGATTTCTCTTCCTTGACTCCTTGTAGACCTTTGATTGAGATGGTTCTTGCTTATTATAAGGTCTTCTTGTGCTATATTAAAGACAAATAAAACAAAAAGTGCGAGTTCGTTTCTTGGTATAGGCAATAATGGAATTAGAATACCATAGTCTTTCACAGGTTCGCATCCAGGTTGATCGTATTATTTACCACTTGTGTCGCACATTGCGTTTTGTGATGATGATCCACCACACATTCACACTCAACGGTTAATTCATGCGATCAGTGCGGGTTTAGCCCCATAGTGGTGCATATCTAGGAGTTGACCGATTTTTTGTTTCTTCCACTTTGTTCCTGTAAGTGCAATGCTTTGGTAGACTTTTGAATTAGACATACTTATAACTACGACACACTCGAGTTCATAGTTTCCCCATCATAGGCTTGGAATTTTTTCGGAACATTCCAATAGTCTACAGATCTTAAGTTTGATTATAGGGACTGTTTCTGGGCGTCACTCTCATCCTTATCCACTGAGCATTCTTCTTTATTCCCACTTGTCTATCGCAAGCAACGCTTCCATTTCCATCTGATACACTTTCTTTCCATATATATTCGTTAGGTACATTCTCACTAACTAAATTAATTGTAGTGATATTAACAACATCTGGAAAGCAAAGGGGAAAAGGATATGTCAAAATTGCAGAAAATCTTAATCCTGAAACATCTTATATATCTATTTGTATTTACAAATCTTCTTGTTGGTGTGAGATTGGTTATTGCATTTGTCTACCCAATTCCTGTGGTACAAGGTTAATTGTTTATTTAGTTTGTCTGGACAGGCTTTGTTGTTCGTACAGAGCTTATTGTATATGCTCGTGATGAGGAAGTTTTGCTTTGGTCCCGCTTTACTATATTGTTCTGCCAGAGACGACTGACCTATGCAAGAGTTTTTAGTCGCGCCGCTTTATACTGTATTGTCTTCTGGAGGACATAACCATCCATATGGTCAATATGCTTAAAAGTTTAATTTAGTAATAGTTATGGATATACATTTTATAAAAATTTAGAAATAGACACTTGGAATTTGGAAGGTCGGGGGATAAACAAGGCTAAACAGAGCTTAAAGAACTGTCCTACACCAATTACCAAGTAGTCTGAGATACTGTCTATCAGTGAGTTTTCGTATGTTGTATTGGATTTCTTGTGAAGTTTCAGCTACAATGTTCTTATGGTATATATGCGAGTAATCTTGAACTACTCCTCCTTCAGGTTATCAAAGGATGGGATGAAGGATCTTAGGCAGTGAAGGAGTTTCTCCCATGCAAGCTGGTATAACACATTGCATTTGCATACTGTAGGGCTTCACCCCGCTTATTAGGGGGAGCGTGACTCAGCTTCAGTGTCATGGGATTGAGCCATGGAATCCGCATGTGAAGTTGGTTGGGGTGGTCGTCGAATTGAGGGGAGCTCGCAGACGTGACATATAGGTTATTCAGCGAGACCCCAATAACAATGTGGTGCCAAACTTAGTGGCCCCATAAATAGGTTCAGTAACCAAAGTGTGGGTTCGGGGACATGGTATCGGATTGAATCAGTCACCCAATCCGCCCGCATGTAGCGCTCTAGTAGCGTCTCATTGTTAGTTCTAAATTAACAATTGAATTTAAAGAGCTATTGAATTGATCTTGAAAGCGCATTATTCTAATATTTTAGGTGAGTTTGCTTATATGTACAAACTAACGTTCTACGCATGGATAAGGCGATCACTTGTTATTAGTCCAATATTAATAAGGTGCCTAAACGGTCGTTCCATGAATTATCTGACTTTAATGTGACAAGCGATTAAATTCCGTCTTAGTTTAAGCAATATATACAAGTGTGGCAAAAAAAAGATGTACAAATCGAAGACATGACAAAAGGTTAGTTAAGATAATATACAATGTTAATCCTTCTCACTTGTCTCTGCGAATAAGCAATTGTTTAATAAATAACTAAAAGGTCTTTGCTTGAATATGCTAATCAAGACAAGTAAACACGTTAGTATTTGACAATAACAATATCATAATAATGAATTGTGACAAGAATGATGATAATTAATAAGCAGGTTAATGACAAACGAATTTGAACACATGAGTGACATCCTACTATTTTACATGAATCAAGTTAAAAGGTGGGTTTCTACATTGTGTTAATTGATAAACTTTAATATATGGTTAACTAAATTTAAGAGAGACAAAAGGATTAAAAGAGTGAAAGATATGTTTTGGTGAGTATCTCAGATTTTAACCTTGATTTCGTTGGTCGAATCGATTCGAAAGAGGCGCGATGACTGCGAATTTCAATGAGTATGGTGTATGGGACAAAGAGACTATGATAAGGCTCGTGGTGTGCTCGTAGTATAGGCCCGTGGGTCGTAGAAAAGTTGAGTTCGTCGAAGCCTTCTGAAACTCGAGAGCAAGGCCGTATTTATAGGGCGCGGAGAGCAGGGCACAAGATGAAGAGCGTATATACGCTCATTGGGAGCGTGTTATACGCTCATTATGGCGTATAACAGTCTCTTTGAGCTATATACGTTCAGTATTCCTTAATTTCGAAGATTTTTCTTTTTTGCAAGATCACGATGATTCTAGATATTCCCCTCCTCAAGAAACGCGTATCTAGGGAGTCTAGGGTTCTAGAATGTCCGTGTATTTTTTTTTGGTTATTTTCCGAATTTCTGCGTATTTCTTACGTATTTTGATATTATAAATATTGCAAAATTCATAGAAAATTGTAGAAAAATCAGAAAATAATTCTAAAATACTGTGGCGAACTCAGAAATGTGGAATGTGATAAAAACAGACAATAATGAGAATCACCAGTGTAATTATTTTTAAAAATCTTCCATTAGTAGAAAATCGAAAATAGAAATTGATGAGGAAAATTCTTTGGCCTCTTGTTTGACCTTTGCCTCATGATTTCGAGTGTGATTCACATAGTTTGAAATTTTTACGAGTTCAGTTGCGCCTTTTCGGAATCGAATCGGTCACGAACACGTAGTATGTTTCATCATCGGATATACTCTCTTGGGGGAACATTTGGGTGTCTACAGAAGCCCCACATTGACTGAGTCTGAGAGACGTAGTCTCGTAAGACGAAAGTCAAAGTATTCGATTCGGGACGGAGAGCAACTCAAGACGTTCTGCGATCCGAGTCACCCTTTTTCGACGGACCTGCACAAAACAAGGTTAGTTTTACCTGTAGCCGTGTCCGTGCGGTTTGAGTCTCGAGCGACATTCCTCGTTCGGTACTGGGGGAATACAGAAGCACTCATCTTTCCGAGGAGATGAGCATTTACTTGAAAGTGATAGCCCTAATTCAGGATAAGGACTACCTTGGGTGACAACTAAGGTCTGTTTTTAATGTCTTAGAGAAATTTGCATGCAATGTTGACCTGTAACTTGTGACCTTGAGAGGCACAGAGCCATTTGATTTTGAAAAGAGTCTTTGAATTCGAAAGGGCCGTCTAGTCTGGTTTGAGACATGATTTGGGAGAGCTTTTGAATTTGAAGGAGTCTTGTCATGGTCTGGTTCTAGCATGATTTGAAGAGTCTTTGAGTTTGAAAGGGTCTTGTCTAGGTCTGGTTCTAGACATTATTGAGAGAGTCTTTGAATTTGAAAGGATCTTGTCTAGCTGTTTAGACATGATTTGAGAGAGTCTTTGAATTTGAAGGGGCCTTGTCTAGGTCTGGTTCTAGACATGATTTGAGAGTCATTGAATTTTGAAAGGGTCTTGTCTAGGTCTGTTCTAGACATGATTATGAGAGAGCTTTGAATTTGAAAGGTCTTGTCTAGGTCCTGGTTCTAGACATGATTTGAGAGAGTCATTGAATTTAAGGGGCCTTTGAATTTGAAAGGCCTTGTCTAGGTCTGGTTTAGACATGATTTGAGAGAGTCTTTGAATTTGAAGGGGTGTTGTCTAGGTCTGGTTCTAGACATGTTTGAGTGAGCCATTGAAAGAGCTTGTCTAGGTCGTTGTAGACATGATTTAGAGAGTCTTTGAATTTGAAGGGGTCTTGTCTAGGTCTGGTTCTAGACTATGGTTTGAGAGAGTCATTGATTTTGAAAGGGTCTTGTCTAGGTCTGGTTCTAGACATGATTGACAGAGTCATTGATTTGAAGGGTCTTGTCTAGGTTGGTTCAGATGGTTTGAGAGAGTCATTGAGAGGGCCTTGTCTAGGTCTGGTTAAGACATGATTTAGAGAGTCTTCTGAAAAGGGGGCCTTGTCTAGGTCTGGTTCAAGACATGATTTGAGTGAGCCTTTGAGTTTGAAAGGTCTTGTCTAGGTCTGGTTCTAGACATGATTTGAGAGAGTCTTTGAATTTGAAAGGGCCTATTAGAAAAGTGACTGCTTGAAGTGATTAGGGGTGGCATGGAATATTGTGGTTGGACGCGACTCGATTTTGAAATTGACACTGATTTGTCTTTGAGTTGAAATTGACTTTGACTCGATTTGACAGTGACTTTGATTGGAAGTGACAGGGTCCATGAAGCGAATCTTTCATGATTTCCATTGATAGCAATAGACTTGAACACGTAATAGGGCCTTAGGAGACAAGAAGCCCCAACTGGAAATTAAGGGTCATGATGGCGACGAGCCCCCAGCGAGGCTTTGAGACAATGTAGTTTACGGTTTAGAGTCAACATGGGGAAGGTGGATAGATTGTATGGATGAGTTCCAACAGATGTACTAAACGCCAAAGGTCAGGTGGCTTTACTTCTTTGGGATTGAGTCAATGAGTCCTTGATGGTGCACAAATGAGCTATGGTTCGAGAAATAAAAAGGGTCAAATTTGTGGTTAAGGTCAAAGATGTGGCTAGATGCGAGGTTGGATAATGATGTAGGTTCAAGTATGAGTCTATGTCAAGTACTAGATTGGCAAAACCATTATCCAATTCTTAGCAAGTCAAGCACTCAAAAGGCCTCAACGATTAATGTTAATGCGGTCGAACCTCGGAAGAGGCTTCCTACGTATCCTTACGGAATCAGACCACCGTAGTTCTGATGATGATCTTGGACAATGCCTCGGTAGAAGGGCTTTTTGTGGTTGTTAATTGTGAGGCTGTGTGTTTGAGGGTTGAAGAAGGCTTGATGATATGCAAGTGAACCACAGGTGCGCAGTGTGCTTTTTAGACTTTTGCTTTTATTTGATCTGGGCTTTGAGCTTTGGATTTGCATTGATTTGCATTTGTGATGTGGGCATTTTTGTGCTTTTTTGCTTTTTTTTTTGCCCATTTTATTTCTCCTTTTTTTCTTTTCTTTCTTTAGCACGTGTCTGTTTCCTACGCACCGTTTGTCTCAAAGGGTGGTAGATGTGGGTGATGAAGAAAAGATAGCTAATTAGTGTTTGTGGCTCAAACAGGTTGCAAGGGATTATTTGATTGTGACAAAGGGAATCGAAGGGAGGGGTCATTTTTGTGGAGCTAGTGAAAGAAAGGCTTCTTGGCATTGTTCAATTTCAATAATAATCGTATTAGATTAAACCAATTGTGCAATGAGTGTTGAGACTCTGCATAGAAGAGTAAATAATTATATTGCCAAAACACATGAATCTCTTTATTGGATGAATGAAAAAAAACATGGCTTTTGTAATAGAAGCAGAATCTACATAGACTTCAACAGCGCACATGATTTGCAATGAAAAATCCATATGCATAGCGACTGGACTCTATTCGCTCTAACAATCACTATAGCAAGGAGATCGGACGATATTCCAGCAACCCAGATCGCACTTGGGTGACTCATGAGTTTTGATCGTAGTGTTTGATGTTTTCAGTGGGCCAAGAGAGTATAGGATTAGGCTTTTTGTGGTGGGTGGAGGGTCAAGAGACATGGGCCCTTGTTGTGAGGAGGATTTGTTTGACTTCTTGCTCTTTGGGGCCTATCACGGGGATCGTGACTGAAAACTCCGACTTAGTGTGACCCGACACTGGTTTGAATATGATAAAGTTGAGTGTTGATTTTGAAACTGGACTTGAAATGGGCTAGACCTAATTCTAATTTAAGTGCTAGACTCGAGAAAGATTCAAACCAAAGATGGGCCTATGATTCAGATATTAGACCTCTGACTAGAGCCGCTTGAATATTGTAATGAGTGTCTGCACTTAGAATACAAGTTACTACCTAGGGTTGAGTCTATTGATCGAACCTAGTTCAGTTTTAAGTTCTTAAAATTGAAGTTGAAGCGAACCTAATTCAGATTCAACGGTCTTGTGCGTTGTAAATTTTGTGACCTGAACTTCAATTTTAATCGTGAATTGGAATGAATTGACCTAATTCAGGTTTAAGGTTCAAAAGGTGAATCTAAGTACAGATTTAAGATTCTTGGAATGGAATCGAACCTAAGTCAAATTCTAGGTCGAATGGAGGTTTGAAATTGATTTTGAAATGGGCTAATGGATCGTCATACTTCATGTCTTGAACCATAGATTAAGGGATAGGCTAGTTGGTGGTTATAGCATATTTGGAATTTGAATGAAGAGTCACAAGTAACAAGACATTGATTGAATTACGCAACCAATTTATTTCACTTAAGGTCAGGATCTAAGTGATCTTAGTCGGCTTGGTTAAGTCTGTAATGTGTCCATGTTCCGAGAAGAGTAGAGCTGTGAGTCCAATTTCACCACCACAACTATTGGTGATGTATGGCCGAGATACCCCTTATACTACGCATCTTAGTACATCGTGCATAACGCGGGCCTGGGGGATAGGCTATACCTTAGGCCATGTGACTCATTACCACATCGCAAAGTAAATCCCCCTTTAAGGTGTCTCGAGCAAAAACATGCCATATGAGACGCAAGGTGCCTAGGACATGACCTATTCGAAAGGGTCACAAGCAAATTTGAATGAGTATTGAATATGGAACTACGAGACTTTCATGTCTGTCCACTCACCAAATGGTGATTATCACCAGTAGTCGCAAGTCGCGTCAAAAAAATGTAGGCTCTGCCCCACCTTAGGGGGGCGTGACCTCAGCTTCAGTGTCATGGAATGGAGCCCTGGAATCCGCATGTGAATGCGTTGGAAGTGTCGTCGATTGAGGGATCGCACCGTCGCCACTTATAGTATCACGGACGCCCGAAACATTGTGCCAAACTAGTGGCCACTACAATAGGTCCAGTAACCAGTGTGGGTTCGGGGACATGTACGGATTGAATCAGTAACCCATCCGCCCGCATGTAGCGGCCTCCTACTCCGGTTCATTGTAGTTCCATTATCATAAACAATGAATTCAAAGAGCGTATTGAATTGACTCTTGAAAGCCATTAACTCTATATATTATTAGGTGAGCGGGTTATTATGTACAAACAACGACTTCTACCATGTGATAAAGCGATCAGCTTGATTATTAGTCTAATATAATAAGGTGCCTATAAAACTTGTCGTCCATGATTATCTGACTTTAATGTGACAAGCGATTAATTCGGTCTTGTCTTAAGCAATATACAAGTGTGGCAAAAAAAAAGTACAAACGAGACATGGAAGACAAAGGTTAGTAAGCAATATATACATGTATATCCTTCTCACTTGTCTCTGGAATAAGCAAATTGTTAAAGTAAAACTAAAAGGTCTTTGCTTGAATTGCTAATAAAGAAAATAACACCGTTAGTATTGACAATAACATATTGCTAATAATGAATTGTTGACAAGATGATGATTAATTAATAAGTGTTATTGAAACGAATTTGAAAACATGAGTGACAATCCTACATATTTGAATCAATTAAAAGGTGGGTTTCTTACTTGTGTTAATTGAATTAAAATCCATATAATATGGTTACTAATTAAGAGAGACAAAAGGAATTAAAAAAGAGTGAAATATTTTTTGGTGAGTAATCTAGATTTTATACCTTGATTTCATTCGTCGAATCGATTCGAAAAAGAGGCGCGAGACTCGAATTTCAATGAGTATGTGGTATGGGAGAAGAGACTATGATAAGGCTCGTGGTGTGCTCGCAGTATAGCCGTTGGGTCGTAAAGTTGAGTCGTCGAAGTCTCTAAAACTCGAGAGGCAAGGCCGTATTTATAGGCGCGGAGAGACAAGGGCAGAATGAGCGTATATACGCTCATTGGGAGCGTTATACGCTCATTATGAGCGTATATACGCTCCTTTGAGCTTATTACGTTCAGTATTTTGCCTTAATTTCGAAGATTTTTTTTTATTTTGCAAGATCACGGATGAATCTAGTATATCTCCTCCAAGAAACGGGTATTCTAGGGAGTTCTAGGG
Organism: Bassia scoparia; assembly: GCA_008642245.1. Taxonomy (NCBI): domain Eukaryota; kingdom Viridiplantae; phylum Streptophyta; class Magnoliopsida; order Caryophyllales; family Amaranthaceae; genus Bassia; species Bassia scoparia. Next base: position 13,561 of record SNQN01004003.1, read on the forward strand.
ATTCTGGAACGTTCGTGTATTTTTTTTTGTTTTTTCCGTTTTTCTGCGTATTTCCTACGTATTTGATATTGTAATATTGCAAAATTCATAGAAAATTGTGAAAATCAGAAAATATCTAAATACTGGTGAACTCAGAAAAATTGAGGAATGTGATGAAAAACAGAAATAATGAGAATCACCAGTGTAAATTATTTTAAAAAATCTTCCAATTAGTAGAAAATTCCGAAAATGAGAAATGATTCAGGAAAATTCTTTTGGCCTCTCTTGTTTGCTTTGCCTCATGATTTCGAGTGTGACTTCACATATTTTGAAATTTTTACGAGTTATTTGCGCCTTTTTCGGATCGAATCGGTCACGAAACGTGTATTTTCATCATCGATTATCATTTGGGGAGACACATTTGGTGTTACACATACTTAGCATTATTTTTTATGAAATTAAAACATCCTAGATCATCAGCATTAGAACTACCTGGCTTAGCTTGGTCTATATTAATTAAGTTGTGGTTTCCGATACTAGGAGGGAAAAGAACGTTGAAGATTCCTTTCAGAGATTGGCATACGGAATAAGGGGAGCAGGATGTAGAGGAGGTAAGGGATACGTCATAACCACAATTCCATCTATTAGTCATCAGAATTTGCCCTTCCCTAGTATTTGAATATACACTTCAAAAATTATGCAACTAAAAAAATAAAGAGGATTAACAACATACTAGAGTATATAATTCCAACTTGTCGTGTGTAGGTAACTCAGCATTACAATAATTGAGTGGAGCCATCTCCGGATCTCTAGCCCACTGTCCCCAAGAAGCGGTAATTCATGAAATACTTTTTGAGAAGGACAACAGGTTGCCCAATCAGAGTAAGAAAATTGGAGGACGTTCGTCTAGTGTTCGAGCATGTGCTTCAAGAGCTTCGTAGCGGCCTTATTGTTTCTTCTCTTCTTTGTGGCTATATGATTTGAAACATTGTACAAACTCGTTACTTAAAGAAAAAGAATACTTAGTTGCCTATATTAGTCATCAAAATACCAGTAAAATCACGCCTTTAAACTAGTGTCAATAAACTAGTGGAATATCCAAAAAGCCACTGTTTTAATAGTACAATAAACTGATTAGTGCAAAAAAACAGTGCATAATTTCTGAATTATACACAAAACTTAATTGGATGTAATTAAACTAAAAGAAAATCTAAGTACCTGAACAACTAGCTAGTCCATGTAACACAAGACTTCAGGGCATAAATTAGAAAAACCTATAAATAAATAATAAATAATAAATAATAATAAGTAAATAATTATGGCTTTATAATAAATAATAAAAATAAATATATAAATAACTTTTCAAAAACATAAAATAAATAAAGAATACATGTCAAATACAATCATCCTTTTTAATTATACCTTCTTTGTCTCTTCCATGTATGTGAACATTGATGTGCCGCAAAATCAGGTTGCACTTTTCTAATTTCAATTCCTTCATGACTTGGGAAGATTGCAAACCAGATTGAGATTCCACCTCATTCGCTAATGCATCTCGGACTTATAACAACCACTCATTTGCGTTTTGGTTGTCTTTTATGAGATTGACATAATGTGATAAGGAGCGGGTAAGCACACATTCTTTTGTTGTTTCTTCTCTGTTTGAACAAAAGGCTGTTGTACTTATGATTGTTGTAGCTGTTACTTTGCAAAAGAGTCCGATGGTGCAGGTTGTTCAATAACTTGCATTGACGCTTCCTTACTTCAAATGTGCGCCATAGAGCCTGATTTGGGGACCACACCTTGTTGCCTCTGATTTTCTGAAGATTGTACAGTAGCACCTTGTAGCAATAATGAGCGTTTCCTCATAAATTCAGTCATATGTTTAGAGGTCACATCATCTAGTTGCACTTGTTCCTTCACACATTTATCTTGTTGCTTCTCAAATTGATTTGATGCACGGTTTGCCAAAAAGTTAGCCATAGTCCCAAATTTGGGCGGCACATCTTCCTGTTGCATTGGCTTCAAACATTTCTGTGGAGCCTACAAACATGACAAGCACAGCAGCAAGGCATTGAGTATATTAGAACAACAACAAAGCAGTAGAACAACAACAGTAGACGTGATTTGCCCAATTCCATAGCAAAAATCTTAGAGGCTGCAAATTATAACATTTGCTAGGTTTCAAAGCAAGTTATGACCATATATATTAATTGCGCGCGCAATTAATGATTGGACCATTGGCAGGGGAGACATTGTTCAAGTGGAGACTTGGTGCTCACTAGAGTTGACAGGCCCTCTGTTGATTGAATTTTATTGAAACTTATTTACAGTTGATTAAGTTATACTTATTAAWAACTTACTAAATTAGTTGTTTTTCATGCATAATGCAAATAAAAATGTAGTGAATTTGTGATGATTAATGAGAACTGCGATTTAAGCAAAACCCACATATTTAAGGCATCAAATACACCAATTGGTCACTTACAATTTTACTTAGCTTCTATCATATAATACACCAAATAGTCAAAGTTTAAATCCCCATGCATCACTGTATGGCCTAGCAAAGTTATTTTATAACTACCCTTAATTTTTTAGTTGAACTTCAAAATTCTCTCATAATCCAAGAAGAAAAAAAAGAAATAGAGAAATGCAATTACATGTCACAAATAATATCATAAACCAAATTGCCAGCAAAATTAGTCCACATGCCAAGGAATTATAAAGCCCAATTTCTAAAAAATTGAACTTTTGTTAGCAAGAAAGAACAGTGCTTTTGTTTTCTTAATTTAACATCAAAATAATTATACATTTTTATCAATGAAATAATAATTTTTAGTATATTTTCAATATTTGTTAAGCTCAAACAAAAACTACTTACAAACAAAAAAAGAATGAAATTGCATGCATGAGACACAGTACAAACTAACCCTCAAAATACTCAAAATTAAAAAAAGTGTCAAATTCAATACCTTCATGTTACTTTTCTCATTTGTTGTATTGCACTCTTCAACTTCATTTGAAAAAGTCACCTCATCTAGTGCATGATTCGAAAAGAGTTCGGCTTTGTCTTGTAAAATCTTGTTCGCTAAACTTCCATGGCTTATGCTTCCATGATTTCTGCATTTTTCCTCAACTTCTCCATCCTTTGCTTCTCATAAGCCAACAACACATTCCGTTCTCCATCAGCTAAATGTCTACTCCTTTTCATCTGCATGTATCAATATATGCATGTATCAATATATACAAGTTATAATAAAAACATAAGCATCAGTATATATATATATGTATAGGTTATAATCAAAACTCAAACATCAATATCATTTGCAACATATTATAAAAAAAGTTTAAGCAATGTAAGGTACCATTAGATAGCTCTGCTGGAAGATTTTCCATGGCATAATACCAACCACCCCTAGTTAAATCTTCTACATAATACACTTGTTGAGCTTGGGATGCCAAAATAAACGGTTCCCCTTAAGAAATGGTCTTATTTTTATTAACAAGACTAAACTGACCTTCTAATTCCGATTGATACCACCCACAACTAATAAACAAGACAACACTAAAGTGACCATGATAAGATATCTCAATTATATCTCTAAAGATCCATAGTACTTAACTTGACCCTCTTTTGGATTTTTGTCCTTGCTACTAGCAAAACTAGATGTAGTCTGTTAAGTGACTCCGTTATTTTGAGCCCACACAATTTGTGTCACGTTTCATGGTGTGAAACCTGTAACCATTGACAGAGTAGCCGGTGTGTCGTTTGCAACATAAGCAGACCTTTTGATAACCATTGCACATGATCTGGTATTTTTTCGCCTTGTTGAAACTTGAAATCATTGTCTCTTCAAACCAACCCTGAAATCCTTGCTATGAAACTGAGCACTATCCCACTTTCTTTTCTTATAACGAGATATTGAATGCTTGTGCTCACTGTAAGTATAAATTACTTTAGTAATATTATTACAAAATATTAATAAAAGAATAAAATAGCCTTGAATAGTTAATGTAATTATCTACTAATATATCTTTCAACTTCATCGCAATCGCAATTGAAGAGTACATATCGATGTGCTTGTTCCCATGTGGTTTCATCAATCATAAACAAAGAATCTTTATTCTTTTTCATTTTTCCTTTTCCTTTGATTGGATGACCAATATTTGGTAAAAATGTTTGCGAAACACAAGACTTCTTGGGAACACAATGTTTGGAACTCATCGGTCTATTAGATACCTTGCACATAATCTAGCACATTCTTTTGCTAAATACCCTTCTGCCATTGAGCCCTCGGGTCGACTTTTATTTTGATTATCGAGCTTTAACTCTCGAAGATACCTTTCGATTATCGAAGATACCTTTCATTTTATTTCGATCTCTTCTACGAGATGATTAGGTAAATGAACCATTATGTCAAAAAACGCAGGTGGAAAAATCCCCTCAAACTGACATAGCGCTTCAACGATTTCCTTCTGCAAATTTTCTAAATCTTTGGGATCAATTCTTTTTTTCCATATGCCTCTAAAAAAGTTGCACAACCTTTGCACCGGGATTGCAACATCATCATTTAATGTCGTCTTCACAGCAATCGGAAGCAAGTAATGCATCATGTAATGAGCATCATGGCTCTTATACCCAGTAATTTTGCCTTCTTCTGCTTGCACACACTTARCAATGTTAGAGGCATATCCTTTAGGTAGTTTCGCATTCTTTATTGTCTTACAAAACAAGCGCTTCTCTTCTAAAGTCATCCAAAAGCGCGCTGGTGGGATTTGTTCTCTACCATCTTCTATTTGTTGAATATGAAGTTCAGGCATTATCCCAAGGACTTCTAGATCTTTGTGAGCATTAAGATGATCCTTTGTCTTTCCAGGAATGTCCAACAGTGTTGCAATGACATTGTCGAACACGTTTCTTTCTATGTGCATTACATCAAGATTATGACRAAGAGTAATATGCTTCCAATAAGGCWACTTGAAGAATATGGAAAACTTTCTCCATGGATTTGRATCATCTCGATTCTGCCTTGTTCTCTTGTTCTYCTTCCCAAAATCATTTGGATAATCTGAGATCRACTCTTCAATYTCAACTCCACTCAAACGAGTAGGTGCAAGTCTTTCCTCAATTTTTCCATTGAAACTCCTTCTATCAGTGCGCCAAGGGTGAGACGGATCCAAGAATATACGGTTATCCATGTAGCACTCTTTGCGACTATACTCTAACCACATAGAATTCGTCTCATAATGAMAACAAGGGCATGCMAATTTTCCTGAAAYGCRCCACCCCGATAGCATTCCATAAGCTGGAAAGTCACTTATGGTAGATATCAAAGCTACGTGCATGTCAAACCTTTGGTTCGATGAARMATYATATGTCTCAAGCCCAAACTCCCACAAATCATTAAGATCCTTAATTAATGGTTGCAAATAGATGTCGATATTTTTTCCAGGAGATGACGGGCCTGGTATAAGCAATRACAACATCAAATACTCGGACTTGATAAACATCCATGGAGGCAAGTTGTAGTTTATCAAAATAACTKGCCAAGTACTATGTACAATGCTCAAGGTGTTAAAAGGATTAAATCCATCAGTTGCTAACCGTAACCTCACATTACGAGGTTCTTTAGCAAACTTTGCATAGAACTTGTCGAAGTCCTTCCAAGCTTGGCCATCTACTGGATGTGTTAGAAGCCCGTCCTTTTCCCGTCCAGTCGCATGCCATGTCATTAGCTGCGCAGTATCCCCGCACATATATAATCTTTGCAACCTTTTTTTGATGGGAAAGTACCTTAGGRCTTTTKGTGGAWTTCTATGTGAGTTTCTAGTTGGCTCACCCTCGTGTTCATCTTTTGATTTCCACCTTGATGTCCCACAAACATGGCAACTTGTTGCATTTACATACTCCTYCCAATACAAYATGCAATCATTRGGGCAAGCATCAATTTTTAAATAATCTAACCCCAACATTTTTAACATCTWATTTGCTTCATGAAAGGATGAGGSTAGTTTTGCATCGGGTAGAAGTTCTTTAAGAAKGTGTAAYAGAGYAGTAAATGCGACATTGCTTAACTTGTGGTCACACTTGTAGATAAAGAGCCGAATGATGAAAGATAGTCGGGAAAATGTTTTGCACCCTGGGTACAATTCTTCTTTACCTTCTTCTATTAAATCTAGAAACTTCTTTGCCTCTTCATTTGGCCCTTCCCTAAAAGTATCCTCAAGAAGCTCTTCCATCCTATCATTCATATTAGTTTGTTCAAAATTTTCAGACACCTCATTTCGACTCGGAGGTTCTTTCCTCAAATCTAATAAGTCATTTGTTCTAGGAACAAACCCATTGCAAATTATATGATCTCTCACAACATTTCCATAATGCCAATAACGATAACCACATACATCACAAGGGCAATGAATTTGATCTCCTTGAGACTTGGTAGYTAGTGCATTCYGAATGTATCRAWCGGWTCCTTGTTCAAATTCATCGCTCCATCTAGGAAATTCCCACCACCCCTTAATTCCGTTATCCATTTCCTATAAGCGATCACACATCCCATTATATATAGTAATGCTCATTAGTAGCTTATTATATATAGATGATTTAAACCTAGAAAAATGAAATAAACTAGCCAAATACAACAAATTTCCCCCATCAAGTGAGGTTTAAAAACTAGCTAAGCACRAAAGCACAMTTTAACTATAAAGACAATTAGACAAAGTATCAAATTTCSAYCGTTTAGAAGACGAATCTAGAAATAATATTTTACCCAAGATTAAACTCCTTGTTGTCGTGCTTCAAAAATTATATAAACTATTAACCAGAATTYAAGGAATAAAGTAACATGTAATATTGCATAACTCAASTCTAGCAAACTTAACCGTACACATAACAATCATAATTTAGTTAGAAATGCTCRGTATCCTAGAAATTATAGCATAAAGAAAGCGTTGTAACTGAATTCTATATTATATACTTTGAAATTCTTTTACTTAAAATCCTTCATCTATCACTTGGTTCTGCCATCTCATTTGTATAAAATCAAATTGAATTACTGGTTCTTTGAAAAACTTAGTGTATGTGAGGTAGTACTTGTTCATACTAGTAATATGGAATTCATTGTTTTTGTTCAACTAAAGGAACTCAAATATGTTAACTAGCAAGTTTGGTTAATCATGTTTCTTGGAACTTATGGAACCCTAAACTAGAGACCCTTTCAAATCAAATTTCTTCTTAAGCATCTCCTATGAACTGAAACATACAATTAGTTAATAGATGCAATAATTCTGCAAAACTCCACTAATAACCTTCTGCTTTTTTCAAATCTTTTGTACAACTAGAAGAAAAGCAGCCTCCAATTAAAAATATGTTACCAATCAAAAATCAAACCACACTCAACTACATCACCTACAAACAAAACATTTTCAATTCAACATTTAAATGCTCTGAAATAAATATTAACACAACAGCCAGGAATTATCTACACACAAGTAATTGAGCTCAGATCGCAAGTAACTCTAACTCGGATTAACTATCAAATGAAACATTGTAACTGCAGATTAACAATGACTACAACCAAGGCAACAATAATTATACCGTGAAGAAGAATTTGTCAGACCTCCAACATAACATAAAAGGAAAATAAACCATCAATTACGACACACTTTACTCACACGCATCAACTATAACTCCCAACATCAAATTCACCTATCTCCTTCAAATGCTCGTCATTTGAAATATGTTATTACAAGGAGATTATGAAGTGAACAGCAGTATTATAAGCTCAAAACAACATTGCTGCATGAAAATACGCATGAAAAAAAATAGGAAATCAAACTAAAGAACTTAAAAAATTAAACAACATTGCCCACAAAAACAAAGCGATATTAATCAGAATTAATCAAAATTAACCAAGGCAAAATTAATCAGAATCAACAATGACTACAACCAAGGCAGATTAACAATGACTACAACCAAGGCAACAATGACTACCTCCTTGAGATTAAAACTTTAATCAGAATTAAAGTGAGATTATGAAGTGACTAGCAGTATTACAAGCTCGAAACAACATTACAGCATGAAAATACGCATGTAAAAAATAGGAAATCAAACTAAATAACTTAGAATAAATTAAACAACATTGCCTACAAAAACAAAGCCATATAGCCCAAAAACAAAAAACAAAATTGTCAACAAACAAAAGCCGAAAATACCTTGACAAAACGAGCAGATTTTTGGCTTCAATTCTCCCACAAATCTCCCACGAAATGCAAGATAAATTCTCCCAAGATACTTAAAATTTTTGCCAACAATAAGCTCYGAATTTTGCAGACAATATASCCTGAAATTYGCCACAAGTGCTTCAAATTTTACCCACAACACCTTCGAAAATTGAGYAGAAAATTACCCAAAAAATCAAACAAATTAACAAATAACCCATAATTTTCTCGAAAATGGCATTGAATAAGTGGGATGAAAATTTAAATGAAAGAGATTGAAGGATTAAGGGTCGAATGAGGGTTGGAGTGATGGAGGTTTTAATGAGAGAAGTGAATGCCAGAATGATGGTTGGAGAGAGAAGAGAATGYGAGAATGATGAGGGTCGTATGAGCATGAGAGAGAATACAAGAATGAGGGTTTATTTTTTTTGACCCAAAATTTCACCCACCGCCACAATGGATATGTTTCGTGGTTACAATTTTTAATTAAATTCGAATTTCATCTATGGCAACAGTTTAAAGTTGACTCTTCCAATAGCCCCACTAAACCGTTGCCATAGAGTATAAAGCAATTTTTAATTAAAGTCGAATTTGATCTATGGCAATGGTTTAAAGTTGACCGTTGCGATAGCCCCACTAAACCGTTGCCATAGATTATATTAAGCGACGGTTTTAAAAACTGTTGCCAAAAACCGTCACCATAGCCCAAAGCGTTGCCAAAACCCATCCTTAAAGATACAACCCTTGCTAAGACGCGTTGCTATTGATGTAACCGTTGCCAAAATGCGTTGCTATAGCCATTTTATGACGTAGTGACCCTTGGAAAATATAACACTGACATAGTCCCGATAAGGTCAAGTAGATCACTCCATGCGGAAGGGTTGGCAGAGGCTAATATCGCCACCAAATTCCCCACAGAAAGCATGGCTTGAGCGTAAACCTTTGGGCTAAGATCACTCTCTACTTTGAAGCAATTATCAAGGATTTCCTATATGACTTCTAAAGTCAGTACTTGGGAGGGGTCTGGTACGAAAAGTTAAAGTAAGAAATCATGATGCTAAAATCAAAATCACAACATGAATAGTTGAAATTACTTGGGTTTTTACCGACCACTTGATATGTGCCCTTCATAAGGAGGGAATGGCTACTTGTTCCTATATTGTTGAGAGCCTCAACCGCCTCATCCTCATCACGATTGCCTGGCGATGGATTTGCTTCCCCTACATCAAGAGTTTCTGGAGAAGGATCCATTTCTTCTAGATTTGTTAGAATGTGGACCACGGGTTGATCAGGGGATGGGTTGGATTCAACTTCAATTGAAAACGGCTGAGTTGCATCTTACTTAAAGTTAACATCCGTGTTGGGCTTTTGTGGCAGCACATCAAGCATTTGAAGGGTTTCTAGGTTAGGCTCAGAGTCCACAATTAAAGCCGGATCAGGGAAACAACATTGGGGRAAGTAGGGTAGGCTCACAGGATTTCAGGTGGAACGATGTCTAAAGACGAGGGCACAAGGGTGGATACTATTTCAGAAGAGTAGGAAGCAGTGTCTTTTGTTTTTTTAGGGACTATAGGAGACTGGTCATCCTGGTTGTTTTCTAGATCCTAGGAGGAGTGCTTTGTGCTTTAGCTGTAGAGGTTTCTACCATCAATTCTTCTTCATCGCTATTGACGATTGTGGGGCCAGAAGAAGGAGTTCTTTTAGGGTCTTTCCTTTTCTGATTAAGAAATGCTGGAGCATAGTATCATGGGGTCAGCTTTGTGACAAAAAAAGCATAGTGAAGAATAAACTTGGTAACATGTTTACTTAAGATGGGTTGGCGCTCATCTTCATCAGATTTTTGTTCACTTGACTTCAATGTAGACTGAGTACGAGTTGAAAGGCTAGAAGTGATGATTCTTTTATTCCTGTTTCCCCGATTCTTGTCTCTAGCACGGGAGGGACTTTCAAAGGCTTCTTGAAGACAAATGATTGGTAAATGAAGAATATTATGGTGACACGTTCCATCCTTAATGGAGATTGGATTTGCGTTAAATTATATAGCGTTAAGCTCGCCTTCGTGGATGGCAATCTCTGCTAGATCACCAACACTCTTATTGAAAGAAGAAATAGCTTTCTTCTTGCTGCCTTTGCTTTCTGCATAATCAAAACAGAAGGAAAGGTAAGATATAACAATTAATGGCGATGTAAGGAATCGAATAATACCTCAAATGAGATAACGCACTAATGGTGAAGTTATTGATTATCTTATTGGTTGTACTATTCTAAAATTCCTCATCGTACGACCATAGAGTATAACTTTTAGTGACCAGTTCGCAAGCGCTCAAAGAGGTTAAAAGTTTTGTTTTAAACTGAGCAGTTGGGCTCTGCCATACGTCAAAACCAAAATGCTCAAGTTCCGCCGCAAGCATATGTCTAGCGGTCAGAATTGAGCACCAAAACTTTGAGTCTTGTGTGATGGAATGCGACATACCAACTTTCTTCAACCAGTCTAGGGTGGTATCAGACATTCCCAAACCATATGAGTTTGTTATGTCCTTGTTTCCTAAAGGGTACCAGTCGTTAGGAAGAGGGTGTAGTTGCATGATGCATTTTATGGTTAAAGAGGGGTCTACTACCTTATGATGATCGTAACAAATAAAGTACATCTCAGCAAGCGATAGGCAAGTGATGATACGAGTCTTATCTGTTGCCTTGGTTTTACTGCTTTGTTGAAGCTTAGAGATGATATCGTTTTGAGATAACTCAAAACCAAGGTTGGTATACAGGCTTCCCTAGCATGTAAGTAACCAAAGAGGACCACCTATGCGATTTAGGTCATTTCCATCTATAATAGTCCGGCTACATCTAAATAGGCAACGATACAACTATCCTAGCAAGGTGGATCCCAATGCCAGAAACGATGAGTTATAGGAGATAGTTACGGCTAAAGGCAAAAACAAAGCAGAAATACTACAAGATTTGCACATCATAAAGCGAGTAAGGGCGAACAGAATGAAGAGTTCCTCCTCCTCGTGGGTGACTTTTCGAGATGAATTGGTGAAATACTTAATAAATGCGTTGAAACTAATTTTGCTTTGATTTCCTATTACCTCCTTTAATTTAGGAGCATGTGACATCTAGTATACAAATCTTCTGCACCTTGAACTATGGTAAAGACTCTCAACTCTTGACCATCATCATTGTATGGCAATAGTTCGGTAAGAAAGGTCACGTCAACTAGAGTGACTGTCATAAGTCCTTGACAAAGGATAAAGTAATTGAGGATAGGGTCCCACAACGACATCAAGGCACAAGTAAGCGATCCATTAAACGGGATTTTGCTGGAAGTGGCGAGTTTAAGGAAACTTAAAATCTGTTTTGTTTGCCATGACTGGTGAAAACTTTCAAGACGTTTGAACCAGACACTTGCATTTACCTCCTAGACCCCAACCCTTGATTGGATTTTGACTTAAAATCCATTGATGGTTTTTTGTCCCTTTTCCTTTCCCTTTTCCCTGTTGAATACATGGAACATCAGTATATGTGGCTGCCCGAAGACCATCCTTACCGAAGAAAAACTTGGAGAGTGTTGGGGTAGTCTCCCTTTTAAATTTTTTCCTATCCTCCTCACTTTCAAAACAAAATGAAAATGCAAGTCCAAGAGAGGCTATAACCTTTTTCCTTATTAGGTTGTTTGCCAGAATAAATCTGGGTGAAATGAATATTTGTGATTCTCAATAAATTGACATAAGAGGGCCTAGTCAATAAAGAGGGTTGAAATTTTACACAGGCGAAGTGCTTCCAGCGATAATTCCATGACAAAGTCGGCGGTAGATTTTGGTGGTTTTAATTGCAAAATTGGGAAAGGAATTTCTAAAAGAGATGCTTTTGTTTGGAAAGGAAGTGAGACAAATGGTGGTGTTTTATAGCCTTATACATGTCGCTTCAACCGAGGAAAAGGTGACAATGAAGTGGAAACAGGAAAAGACTTTGCTACCCCTAGTAAATGAACGAAATTATGGGAGTAGAAGGTTTGCGAGCCGTAGTTAATGCAAACAAGCTTTCTGCTATAAAAACGCTTAAGGCAGTTGAGTAGACTTGCTCCTACTTCCTAAAAGAGAGTTGTGTTTTGATCATCTCTATTAATTTTGATAAATCATTCTCAAGTCTCTTTCTTCTTTAATTCACGCTAAATCAACTTCGAAGCCGACAATGGACTTTCGGTTCGATGTGATTAGTAAGGCCAAGTCTTAAGGGTTCAAAGGTGTGATGTGGTCAAGAGCTGAGGAATACCTCTCCTCTTTTCCCTTTGAACTAAGAGAAAAGAAAAGAAAGGCACCGAGGGACGAAGAGTTCCAACGATTCCTCATCTGGTGTAAAGTGATTGGTCATCCATACATAGAGGAGAACCACCGTGCAGACGAGGAGCGATTCCTGGAAGCGATGAAACAATGGTTTGAGAAGAAACTAGACAATGATCAAGGTGACTTAGAAAAGAACTTCGAAGAAGAGGTTGGAGGAAAGAAACAACGTTGCTAGAAGCGTTCTGCCATGAAGGCAACTTAGAAGGGAAGGCATGAGAGGCAAATTGCTAGAGACCAATGTGCTTTTGACGGGAATTTTTCCGATGACGTTGATTCCGAGAACTACATGTTGGMAAAAGAGGATTAATCCCGGTATTTTCCCTATGTCGTTCCTTTTCATTAAAAAAATGGCAAGCTCATGAAGTATTAGGTAACATTTTGGTGGTATGCTACTTATGCATAGTAATTAGTATGTATGATGCTAAAGTTCATAAAATGATGATCTATATTGTTACTAAGCTTGTACATCTTTTATTATAATGCATGGTATTATAATTTTCTTTGTCAAGATATATAACCTCAAAATATATTTCTTGATTGAAAGTTCAAATTCTGAATACTTTGACGCCCTAAAACAAAATGATGGAAACTAAGCATTTCCTCACTAAGAAATGTCCCATTAGTTATGGTAATTAATGATCTTAATTTTGTGAAAATAATGTTCAAAATATTTTCATAAATCAAGGCATTTATTAAGGAAGCTTCACGAAACAAGGCCAAGTGACGTGTATGGTTTAAAAACTGCCACTGAAATACGTAGTTTCGAATGACGATTTCCAGAGAAGTTATTTGATAAACCGCTTATACTCCCATTAATTTCTCTTATAAATACCCCCCTTTTCACTACATTTCRTTCACATTTCATCTTTCTTTTGTCCTATCAAATCATTCTTCTTTTCCAAAATTCTTCCTCGAATCATAATGTTCYAAGTGATGGATATCAATCCAGGCAGGGAAGTGCGCATTTATAATATTTCTTATCTAGATATGTCTGAGGGATATTGGGGAGTACACCTTGATACTCTCTACAATAAGGTATGGACTGTCCCAGAGAATGTGTTGCAAGAATTCGAGACATTGGAGTATCCTGATGAAGTCATGAATCAAAACTTGGCGACCAATAGAGTGGCTGAGTCTTTAAACTTGAAAAGAGAGGCATTCATCAATGGACCAATTCAGCATTGGGGGGAGAGACCTTTAATCCAAGAGGAGAATGAAGGAGGGACTAAGAAGCRTTGCTGAACTTTTTCATAATGCAGATTTTATTAACACTAATATGTTCCCGCATGTGAAGGATGACATCTTCGCGTTGCACAATCTGTATCAAGTATGCAAGGCATTTTCTGTGGGCGCCAGGGCGTTGTCTGGAGAAAGGATCATGTTTTATGATATGTAGTCCTAGGAAGGGCTCAATATTATGAGGTATTATTTGCTAAGGGGCCCAAAATTCCATTCAAATAGTGTGTTACAAGTGGTATTGCGAGTTGTGGGACGACTACATAAAATGGTGAAAATATGTGAACTGGGACATGGCTGCACCGGATCATGACGATTTTGAGGGGTTCATGCAGCGTCTTGATGTAAGGCAAGTCGTAGCTCAACTCCCTAGTGCTCCAATGATTGTACTTCCTTCATGGAGCGTCTTGACTTCTTTCTTTTGGTATGTCATGAGACAGTAACAACTCAAAATATTGTTCATGACTTAGTTTATGTTAATTTCAGAACTTTTCCTAAAAACAATGCCTTGCAATGTTACAAATGTAATTTTGAAATTTTATTTCATCATTGGAAATAGTTTGCTTAAATAAATTTCTTTATTCGCAAAATATAGTACATTTTCATTAACAATGAACAGTGCTTAATGACAAGACATATCACAACAAATGCTGGCGTCACACGCTAAATGACATCTCAACAATGATGGCTACTATGGGATAATGTAATGATTTATTACTTTGACTTCCAAGTAATTTCCCGATAGAAGGTAAACGTAATTCTTGGAAGTCGTGATGATTAAATTGTACATTATCTTACCCAAAGCCATTTCTCAACTCATTTTATTGCAAATATAAGGATGATCCAAAAATTATAACCATATGAATATAAGGCCATTTTTATAACAAAAGCATTACAATGAAAATCACAAGTCCTCTGGCGATAGGAAACGTTAATTCACAAGGACTCAAGTGATATCATCGTTGCAAATTAAGGGGGCAATTTGTTACGGACTAAAAATATTTAGTTGCTCTATTGATTAAATTGTAGAAGTTTGACCGGTAARCTGGTGACTAGCAACGAATGAAGCGTATTGATGACCAAAGAGACAGGCCACCTATGACCGGTAAACTTCAGTCTAGCGATATGACAAAAGCGTTAGAATGAAATTATGATAGAAGCGGCCCAATAGCCCATCAAAGAAAGGCCCATGAAGATCAGGCGATAGCGAGACTTAGAGGGAATGTATTAGGATTTGAAATATGAAACGAGGCGGCAAGAAACCATCAAAAGGAAGTAACTTCCACTCACGATCTACACCTTGATGGCCTATAAATAGATGCAGTAGAATCAGAAGAGAACAACAAGACACAACAACATCTATCTATCTTTCCTTGCATTTAGCTTTCCTTAGCCGCACTTGGCTTAGTAGACAAGTATAGTTTAGCGTAGCGTAGCTTAGCATAGCATAGCGTCGTTCTTCCTTCAATGGATCAGTAGTTTCATCCTTCCTTGTAATACAATTGTAGTCTGACTTTATCCTTAGTTATCAAATGGATTGGCTTTCGTTTTACTTCATCTTTGTTTGTTTTACACTTCAGTCTTGTTCGACAACAAGGTTATTTCCTTATGTTTTCAACTTCTTGATTAATTCTACGATCTTAGGATCTATTTTTACGTTTAATAGTCATGCATGACTTCAGTAAATTACTTTTTCATCCATAAAGACCATGTCAATGCCACCATATTCACTTGGATTTGTAAAATTTCGAGGCCTCCATAATCTTATAATTATGACTTTAATTGTCATGCATGCTTTCTTTCATTTGCGTAATTTCAGTGATGAAATTGAAGGCTTCATTCTGCCATGTTTCTTTATTTATTTTGGAACTTTTTTAACGACGAATTAAATAATTGGAGGAGTTGTGTATATATATAGAATAAGTTTTGTCGATAACATATATATAGAAAGATATGCTATGATTGTTGTTTAACTAATAAATACAAATTTAATCTAAAACAAAGTGAGATGGGATATAATTAGCATTTTAAAATTAAAAATAGCGTGAGATGAGATATAGTGGTTGTTTTTTAGATGGGATATAATTGTTTTTTCTTTAATTGTTGTTCTTATCTAGATTGAACATATATTTAAGATATAGTTGTTGTTTTAGWTGAGATAAAATTGTTTTTTTAAAATATCGATTTTTTATTTTAATTTTATTTATATAGTTTTTTTTCTAGATTTAACTTAAGATAGAATGAGTTGACAAATAGTTGTCTTTAAAAAAATAATTTTATTTATGATGTTATCAATGCTTTTGGCAGAAATTTTTTTAATGAGAGATCGCCACCTAAGCATTGATGACATCAGCAATGTTTTGCTTTATTAGTATTAAGATGAATTTCAAAATTGTTTTAAAAAATGAAAATTTAAAGTTAGGGGTCATTCGATATCGTTTTTCGTTTTCAGTTTTTTTTTATAAAAAAACCAACAAATGAAACCACAAAAAGTGGTTTAAACTATTTTGTTGTCAATATTCAAAATTACCATGTTTTCGTTAAGTCTAAGTGATTTTTTTAAAGAGAAAACAAGAAATATAATTAATTGATCAAATCATCAAGTACACAATCCATAAAAGCACCAAACTCTAAAATCACAAATTTTAAGACTCATTTTTGCTAATACATGAGTTGCTTGATTCCCTATTCTCCTACAAAGGAAAGAGAGATAACATCACACAAGGAGTATAATTGATAAATGCAATAAAAATATAACCCCAAAGCAGACACCTCCTTCTTCATTCTACCCCTGTAAAACTTGATAGAGAGCAAGCTTATCCACCTCCACGAGCAGACGTTTGCAATCAGCTTCCAAAGCTATTCAAATAACTCTTGTAATTGCTATAGCTTCTCCCATTAAGACCGGAGCTTCACCATCCACAAAATCATACATCGCACTACTACATAAGTAGGCTATAGCAACACTTCAATAATCTTGCTATAGGGCATACATATATTGCAAAAGGGCTATAGCAACGTTTTTACAAGTAGTGTAACAGGTCCAGGGCCGTTCSTGAGATTTTAGGGGCCCGGGGTAAGCCAATAATTATGGGCCATTTAAACCAGCTTATTAAAAGTTTTATGCATTTATTTTACGACGAAAAATATACATATATGTGAAAATCAAGACATTATTTAGTATGTTCTTAAAAAAAAGGGAATTTTCATGGGATACCTTTGAAATTTAAAGTATTTCACGTGGTGCCTTGAGTATTTTCGAAATTCTTGTGGTGCCCCATTTTACCAAAATAATTCATAACTAAGACAAATTAATAATTTTGTTGAGTTTTTGGTTAAATGATTGGGTTAGAATATATAATTTCATGAATAACCTTTGGGTATCAAGTGGAAAACGTGCAAAAATACAAATTGGATGACATTTTTCATAATTTTAAGACCAAAAAAACTCAATGAAATTACCACTTCCCGTCCAACCCCAAAAGGGTTTTGGTGTGCAAATGAGGATGAATCGTGGTGGTTTGGGTGACAATTATAATAAGCTAGGAGACAATTGTAGTTCGGGTCGAAATATTGTCCGAAAGGTGTGAGGGGTGTTGTTGGAGGTCGAAATGGAGATTTATGGGCAAAAATGGCGAGAAAAGGAAAAAAAAGAAAAAAAAAAGCATTCCTAAAGGACCAATAGCATTGCAACAAGTGTCCATTCGAAGACAACATTTGACTTTATGTTTTAGGCAGTTTTAAATATGTTTTCTAATTTGAAATATCACTTCCTTATAATGTTATTCTTAATTTGTTTTACTATTTTCTGAAATAATTTTCAAAATTTCACAAAATATTTTTTGAAAATATCAGAAATAAATTTCCATAAATTCATAAAATATATTTTGAAATTTTAGAAAATAAATTTCAAATTTATTAAAAAGAAAAAACATTTTATTTTTTTAAGAATATCAAATTCGAAGAACTTTTAGCACGCCATTGATATTGGTATTCAAGAACTCCATTTAAGTCGAATGATGGTAAATGATGTTTTGAAAAACGTATGGTAGCACAAAAAAGTTTATATATGATCGGATTGTGAGAACAGAATTTTGTTAATTTTTTGGGCAGAATTATCATCACCTTATAACCTATGTCTTCAGTCGCCGGCGTTAATGGAGTTTTAACTCATATGACTCAAAGAAAAAAGAAGACGAAGATTGATGGTAGCCGTTATGAGTTTCGAGGTTTTCGTCAAATTCGTTTTTAGACCCAATTATGATAACCGCTGTGAGTTTAGAAGAAGACGAGAATTTCTTGAAATATGCATTGAAATCTATTTTTTAGGGTCCAAGTATGAAATTACATTTGTGAAGAGGAGCGTAAATATAAGCAATTTTAGGTGTTATGGTTATAGTTTTTGTTTCTGTATTTAAGATCTTTTTTAGTTATGTTAAAAAATTAATGTAGATGTTGATAAAACTTTTATTTAAATAAATTTTCATCCCCGTAAAAAAAAGCTAATTGATTTTGGTAATTTTTTTATAAACTCGGTGGATAATATTATTGTGCGCCAATTTAGGATAAGCCCATTGTGATAGGATATATATATAACAACCTTTAGCAGTATAGCTACGAGAAGAAGAAAAATCCAATGGCAGTGAGCTTGTAAAACAATCACTCAATCAGCCAATAAAATAGGAGGAGAAAMAGTCCAACCATATTATTCCTCTCTCTAAGCTCTCTATATATACACGCACAAGAATATTAATTCAAGCCAAAATCTCCTTACCGAAAAAATCCAGGCAAAAACATTATACCATACAATTATATCTACAACAAAGAAAAACATGGATCATTATCAAGTCCTAGGTTGTTTTCTTCCGGAGTAGACTGCACCAAATTAATGAGAGCGGAGATCAAGGCGGCCTTTCGACCGAAGGCTCGCACGACACATCCGCACAAAGTCTTGAGCAACAAGAAACGCGGTGGAAGCGACGTTGCTACGACGACTGCAGTTGTGGTTACGCTGGCATGAAAGGAACAGTAATGAAAGGGAGAGACAACAACAACAACAGAAAACTCGCCAAGCAAGAGATTTAATCAGGAGAAAACTAGAGAAGAGAAGATCATCATACGATGATAAGTTAGTAGAAAGGAATTGGAGACTACAATAGATTAGACTCCTTGAAAGTACAGTTCAACCGTACCAGATTCCACGAAAATCGATCTGATGTTATTGATTCCGACGTGATTAAATCGTTGGCTCTCTTGGACAAGTCTATGATTTTGAAGGTTAGTTGGAATAAACACTATAAAAGGTCGGATTAAACTGAAACTCAAATAAGGATTTTGTTTTAGAAATTTGGGCACGTTAAAGAGGTTACGATGAACCCTAATAATAATGCAACGACTAGTTCAACCATGTATAGAATCAGTCGTTGCTGCCACCGCCGCCAAATGGGAAGAATTGCCTTCGCCTTTGGTTGTGGTTCCTTTAACCATGTTAGCTTAACTTGTTCTTCTAACAATTTTTTTTTTTATTTTTTTGTGATTTGCAGTAAGGAATCGGTATATATCGGTCAATTCGGCGGCAAGATTGATCGCCAACAAGCAGCAAGATTGTAATGCAAGATATCTCGTTGCTATTTTAATTTTGTTAGGTACGTTTAATAATCTATTTGATTTGGAACTAATATTGTGAGTTGTGAAACGCAAAATACAATAATTGAAGCTTTGTTAACTGCAAAATCAATTTTGGGGTTTACTAGTGACCTCCATCGTTATTCCTTGAAGAGTTAGAATTGAATAGCGTACTGCCTTACTACGTAACCTTTTATCGGAAGTTATTTCAAAATTTCAATTATTAATCACTAGAATGTGCTGGTCTCAATGCACCGGTTGATTATAAAAAGTTAGCACAAAATAATATATATTATCATTATTTTTCTTTTTGTTCTTATAAAATATGTGGTTGCTAATTCACCGGTTGATTATAATGTATTTATTTCAAAATTAATTAGTTGTTACTTTAACTTATATGTTGTAAATTACATCTTATAAGATTTGTTGGATTTTTCTTATGGGCGTACAATACCTGTCTCTTATACACATCTAGATGTGTATAAGACTTATATGTCGTACATTACATCTTATAAGATTTGTTGGATTTTTCTTATGGGCATACAATACAAGAATTATATAAATTAATGGTAGTTGCCTTAAAAAGTAAATTAAATAATAATAAAAAAAATAAAAAAATAATGACAGTTATAGTGAGAAACTCTGGTTTTTGTTGTAATTTTTGTTTTTTTTTAAATTGTTTTTTAGATTGAATGAGAAGCCTCCATTTAGGATTTGAAAGGCTCTCATCAAAATAGAAATCTCTATTATTAATAGGATTTTTGTGTATGTTTTTAATTGTTTGAGTGGTGTTATTCCATTTACTAAAACCATATCGTGGCTGTGCTAATGCACCAGTTGTTTATTATAAAGTTAATAGTTAATTATAACTAGTCTTTTTTGCCCGATGTTACTCGAGATTGTAGTATTATAAAGTTTTCATTAGTTTTTTAGTAGCCGGGGGAAAATATCCTATAAACAAAACAATCAAAGGCATATAGGGCAAATGAATATATTGAATGTAACTAAAAATGTTAGAGATCATGGATAGTTATCACATGAATGCTAGGAACATAAAAGGATTACATGTCATTAACGGTAAATGAAAAGACCTAAAAAGTTCAAAGATTGTAACGTGAATTCTAGGAATATTAATAGATGAAACAAMATATGTAGAAATCCATGACACATGTCGCATTCATGTTAAACACCCACAAACATTTATGTGATCGCTCCTGAATAAAATTAAAAATTTTAATTTAATATAAAGACAAATGAGAGCAATAGTAATAACATTTAATCATCGCTCATGCATCTTAGTAACTCGGGCAAATCTATATAGACTATTGTGTAATCGCAATAGTAAGAAAAACAATTGCCGCGGAAAGTCTATAAATATGTCTTGTATAGCCTAATAATAGTTATATTAATATTAATATTAATTAATATCTTTATCTATATCTATACAAATATTTAAAAACAATCGCCTAACATACCATTTTGACATGTGACAACTTATATGTCGTGTGTCAATACACATTCTAAAACAATTGACACATATCTTTACATTTTCTTATTTTACTTTTTTTATAATATTTTTGACTCATTCATGTCATGCTATAAATTATTTTTTCATCTTCTTCATTTACCACTGTATTCTTTCAAATGTAATCAATTAATTTGTTGATTAGTATATTTATACATAAAACACCAATCTATATAATTGCACCGATACAACCACGTAAGTATTGTTTATGCACGATTTAGCTAGGCTGCTAAGAAGCTAACTAGGATCGGAACCTGCAACTAACAGATGGGTTAACTTGTTCGATGCAATTAATATAGAGCGATAAAAGTAAAGCAAATAAGATGCAAGCAATGGAAAGGACACACAAAAATGGTGATGTAGAAACTTAAATTGGGAAAAAACCGCGGGTAGCAATGAAACTACCAATTCACAATGAATCACAACTTGAATTGGCCTTTTTATCAATTGATTACAAGCTTGAGAGAATTTACTGTTTTTTTTGTTCTAGAGGATGAGAGAATTCGAGTATGAGAGATTTTACTCTGTTACATTGATTTCCTATTTATAATGCCTAAACCCTAAACTAAGCTAGGCTAATATGCAACGTGACTTGCTCCTAAATATCCGAAACAAATTCTCCTTTTTCGTTGCCAGCTAGTCTTCAGCTAAATGCTTCCGAGATATTTGCTAGTGTTTTTTGACTTATTCCTTGCGTGCTTGAAACCGGGTACTTGCTAAACCAGGTACAACATTTGCCCCCTAATTGTCCTTTACTTGAGGTTGTTAAGTGGAGGGCAGTATTGTAACTTTGCTCTTTTTACCATTTTTTAAATTTAACTCCATTTACTCCACGACTTGTTTTAACCGTACATTTGTAATAACTCTTCCTATTTATTTGTGCCCTTGGCACATCTTCAACTGTTCATCTTCTTTCCAACTCCCTTCTAAATCTTTTTATTTCTGCTTAATTTTCCTCTCATCTGCGTTTCACTCGTGCTTTGTTGCCTCAATCTCTCGGGTAATTTCGTTTACTTTTTGCTTTTTGATATCTTCATTTTTATGCCTCGTCATAAAACTTCTTCCAGGAAGAGGTCTCACCCAATTCCTCTTAGGATAACGGTGATGGGAAAGGCTAATGAGGAAGTCTAGAGTGTGATAACTTAGCTAGACTTTGTAAATCTTTGAATGAGGGGAGGTTTTTCTTCGAAAGCAATACTGGTTGCTCCCTCTCCTCGCAATCGTCCTGCTAGTTGCCCTCCTAGCTATGTGTGCTATTACGAATACCCTTTTCTTCTTGGGTATTTGTTCGATTTCACTCCTTTAGTTTGTTTTGTTCTCACTCATTTCCATTTGAGTCCTAGACAACTCCAGACCAAATTCTGGAAAACTTGCAGTATGATTGACTGTTGTACCCGGTTTAGCAAGTACTCGGTTTCAAGCACGCAAGGAATAAGTAAAAAAGCACTAGCAAATATCTCGGAAGTAGTTAGCTGAAGAGTATGAAATCACGCTATATATTAGCCTAGCTCAGTTTAGGGTTTAGGCATTATAAATATGAAATCAATGGAACAGAGTAAAATCTCTCATACTCGAATTCTCTCATCCTTTAAACAAAAAAAAAGTAAATTCACTCAAGCTTGTAATCAATTGATAAAAAGGCCAATTCAAGGCGTGATTCATAGTGGATTGGTAGCCTCATTGCTACTCGCGGTTTCCTTCCCGATTTGGGTTTCTGCGTCACCATTTTTTGTGTGTCCTTTCCATTGCTTGCATCTAATTTGCTTTACTTTTATCTCATTATATTAATTGCGTCAAAGAAGTTAACCCATCTAGTTGTAGGTTCCGATCCTAGCTAGCTTGTTAGCTGCCTAGCTAAATCGAGCATAAACATTTTGTCGCCCACCGTGGGGCCTGTAGCTTGATTTGTTAAAAAAAATTGGTGAAGGGAGTATACTCCTACTACTTTATCTCTCTCTATTTTAAATCGCACAATTTGAAATTTTGCTATGGCTTCTGACACTGGCACCCCCACCGGAAACCCTAACCAATGCACCCCTAGCAACTTTGACCTGTTTCAATTGTTGACTTCTTATGAGGAAGACCTCTAGAAGAACAGGGATGAGACCCAGCAGGCTCTCCAGACCCTAAGTGCTGAGATGATTGCAAATTCTGGTAACAGGCGTAGAATAACTAACTTGGAAAATATTCCTAACATGCAAAATTTGTCCTCAGGTGAATCCGTAGGCAAGGAGGAAGATCCTACCTTCCAAGAGGACTAGTTAGAAGATCCCGAAGATGACGAGCAGGAGGCTCCTGAAGGGGAAGAAACCCCCGAACGAGAGGACAATCCARATCCTRATGCCAGGAAGATAGCTAAGCTAGAGTTCGAAAATAAGCGGATGATGAGGATGCTAGCTACGCTACCTGGCGCCCCTATTTCGGTTGCTCATGAAGCTGCGGATGGTTATACCCGTTCCCTATTCGTATCGGCTATTTTCTAGGGCTAGAATCCCTAAAAAGGTAGGTGTCACTACACCTAAATTATATGATGGTACTACTGACCCACATGACCATGTAGCATAGTAGAAGTAAAGGATGTGGGCCCTATTCATTCTATGGAACCTGATAGAAGCTACCATGTGTAAGTMATTCGAATCAACACTGTCTGGCCCTGCCCTACAGTGGCTGATCAACCTAAAACCAGGTTCTATCCCAAACTAAGCTACATTGAGTAATAAGTTCTATCTACAATTTGCTAGTAGCAGAGCTATTGACAAACAACCTAGCGACTTGTATTTTGTCGTTCAGAAACCTGGATAGACATTACGCAAGTACCTGGATAGATTCAGTTCTGAAATAATTACTATTAAAAACCCAGACGCATCTACCACCATAGAGACATTAAGAAGAGGACTAACCCCTAGTCTAGATTTTACTATAAACTGACCAGGTACCCATGCACGACGTTTGTCGACGTGCAGACGAGGGCTAGAGCTGCGATCCGCGTAGAGGAGGATGAAGCTTCCAGGAAGGTCCTAGCTGCACTTGCTAAGAGCAGGTCCATTCCCCCGAGGCAAAACTATAGGCGCCGAAATGGTATCAGGTACCAGCCGTACGTATCAGCAGAGAAGCCAAGATACTGGCAAGGAACATGTAAAGCAGRTAAGAACCTGCGAATATCCTGATGTGTCTAGCGACTGCTTTAGTGTCGATGTCATAGGTGTGGTAGATGCTATGGCTAAATTGGATACACCGGTTAGGTGGACTTCCAAAAGCCTTAATCCCGATAGCCAGAAAGATCCCTCGAAGTGGTGTAGCTACCACCATGATTGTGGTCACACCACGGARGAGTGTCATGCCCTTAAAAAGGAAGTCGCCTAGCTCATAAGCAAGGGTCACTTGGACCACCTGTTGAGCCAAAAAAGTAAGACAAATAATGATAATCGTAGTAATAATAACTATAATAATAACCGTGAAAGACAGGTACAAAAAAGCTCCGGAGCCACCACTCCTCCTCCWGATCCAACCCATATGAGGGTAGTGCAAGTAATAGCTGGTGGCTTAGATTTTTATGTGGACTAACGTATTCTGCAGCAAAAAGAAATGCCAGAGCTAAGCCGAACGGTGCTCCAGCTAGCCCCAAGTCTAACCTGGACAAGCAGCTAGCCAGCATGGCCATCACTTTCGATGGTGAAGGTGGAGGTGAGGAGCACCATGACACTTTGGTAATATCTCTTACTATAGCTAAYTGTCTGATTAAAAGTATATTAATTGATAGCGGCAGTTCAACTAACGTGATCTTGAAGAGTGACCTAGAAAGCATGGGACTGCAGGATAAAGATATTGTATGGAAATTCGTTGTCCTAGTAAAGTTCAGTGGAGAATCGCAGCAAACCATCGGGGAGGTCACCTTGCCTACACATGCTAAGGTGGTGAGCCTCCCAACCAGGTTTAATTTAGTTGATAGTTGTTCTACTTATAATGTTATTTTAGGTATCCCCTGGCATCATAAGATGAAGGCGGTACCCTCTACTTACCAACAAGTTCTTAAGTTCCCATCTAGCTGGGGCGTACAGGAAATCAGGGGTGATCGCAAGATGGCTTGAGAATGTTATAGCGTAATGATGAAGTCCCTGAGGTGATAACCCACCGGCTGAACGTAGACCCATCTGCCAAGCCGGTGAAGCAGAAGAGACAAAAATTTGCACCTGAGCGCAATCGGATCATAAACGAAGAAGTAGCTAAGTTGCTAGAATGCGAAAAATACGAGAAGTATCCTACCCCGATTGGCTAGCAAACGTGGTAGTGGTAAGCAAGAAAAATGGTAAATAGAGAGTATGTATTAATTTCACTGATTTTAAATAAAGCATGCCCAAAAGATCTTTTTCCATTACCACATATAGACGCCATGGTAGATGCTACTGCTGGCCATGAAAGGTTGACTTTCATAGATGCATATTCAGGTTATAACCAAATTCTTATGCATCTTGACGACCATGAAAAAACCGCCTTTGTCATAGACAAAGGAATTTATTGTTATACAGTAATGCCATTCGGTTTAAAGAACGCAAGTGCCACCTACCAGCGGCTTTTGAACAAGATGTTCTAAAAGCAGCTGGGGGACACGATGAATGTATACATAGACCATATGTTGGTAAAATCCTTGAAAAAATCATAGTGGATTGGTGGACTCATAGCCACCCGCGGTTTTTTACCCTTATTCATTGGGTTTTTCCGCGTCATCATGTTTGGTGTTGTCTTCCCCTTTGCCCCTTGTTTAATTTCTGTAGTTTTATTTATTTATTGTTGTTTTGTGTTCGTTAGATTGAACCTGGTTATAGTCGTACCAGCTTAGGTTAGATAGTTGTCTAATTTTGGCATAAACAATTTGGCGCCCATCGTGGGGCTATAGCTAGGTTTTTATTTATTCTGTTATAATTCATTGTATGCTTTTCTATTAAAAAAGGAACAAAAAAAATGGTAGGTAGTGGTAATCAGTTAGGAACCCCTCAGTTGAATCAGACCCAGGAGCAGGTGCTGGAAGAGGTTAGGGAGATGTTGCGCAAGACGCAAGAGGCATTAACCAAAGCTCAGTAGGAAAATGAAAAAATCTCTGAAGAAGCTCGAAAGCTATATGCAAATGCCAAAATTGTCAAAGAATCCATGGAATCCATGCGTAAAGAACTGGAATCAACCAAGAGTAGCTGCACTCCCAAGAGGAAGAACCTGGAGGATATACCATTCATGGGGAATCTGAAAGATGAGAAATATTCTAGTAGCTCTAAGTCCGATATGGAAATGTGGGAAGAAACACAAAATCAGGAGAAGAGCAAGGAAATTGAAAAAGATCTAGACTCCAGCAACCAGAAGATAGCTACTTTTAAAGCCCAAAACAGGAAGATCCTGAAGCTATTGACTAAGCTACCTAGAGCCCCCACTCCAGTAGCAACTGAAGCAAAGGACGGATACGCTAGATCCCCCTTTTCAAATGAAATTGCGCGAACCCGGATCCCTAAAAAGCTGAACATCCTTTCCATGCCGAAGTTGTACGATGGCACTACTGATCTGGTAGACCATGTGGCTCAATATAAGTAGAGAATATGGCAGTTGTTGATCCCTCTTCATCAGGTTGAAGCTACTATGTGTAGATCTTTTGGAGCCACCCTCTACGGACCTGCATTGCAATGGTTGATCAATTTGAAGCCAGGTTCCATTGCCAAATTCTCAAACTTAGTGAACAAGTTCTATCAGCAGTTTGCTAGTAGCCGAACCCAGAAGAAGCAGTTGAGCAACCTATACCGGCTCATCTAGAAGACCGGAGAATCGACCAGGGATTTCTTGGATAGGTTCAGCAAGGAGATGATTCACATTCCGAACCTGGATCTGCCAACATCCATTGAGGCTTTTCGAAGGGGAATAACCTATAACTCTCGTTTATACTATGAACTAACCCAATATCCATGTCAGACTTTTGATGAAGTGCAGTCAAGGACATCAGCGGAAGAACGAGTCGAAGAGGACGAAGCAGCCAGGACTGGTAGCCGGGTTGAACGAAGAACATATTCTTTTCGAGGAGGATGGAGACACCAKCCCTACCAGAAGAGAGATCAGGTTTCCTCTAGCCAATAGCAGGTACATAATGTTTCTTCTGATGTGGAGGATCAGGTTCCCTGAGGGAATATCAAGAGTATCCGGCCCTACTCAGCTATTGTTTCTGTGTAGACAAAGCTGGAGTCGTAGATGCTTTGAAAGAAATCGGCCAAGAAGTCTGGTGGCCCAGGAAATTGGAGCGCCTTGATGAGTCAAAAGACAAATCCAAGTGGTGAAGGTACCACAATGATCATGGCCACCAGACTGAAGACTGCAAGGCTTTAAGAAAAGAAGTTGCTAGGTAGCTGAAGATGAGCCTCCTAGATCATTTGCTGGATAAGAAGTGCAAGGGAGACGAGACACCGAGCAAGCTAAATTAGGTGGTCCGCCACCACCCCCGGCTAATGCGAAGGTGATTAACATGATATGTGGTGGATCCGAGATATGCGGTTTCACCTATTCAGCCAAGAATCATATTATACTTGGAAGTCCATTATCTGAGCAAGAGAAGAAGCTGCGTGATATGGCCATCACATTCGATGGAGGTGAACTGGAAGTGGTTGAGCATCATGACAGCCTAGTTATCTCACTGTATGTAAGCAACTTTTGCATGAAGCGAGTCCTTGTTGACAACTGCAGCTCCACCAATTTCATTTTTAAGAAGGTGTTCCTAGAAATGGGTCTCAAGAAGCCGACATCATTAGTAACYCGAGAGCCCTTGTTGGGTTCAGTAGAGAAACTCAATACACCTTGGGAGAAGTCAACCTTGCTACCTGGGCTAAAAGTGTAAACATCACATCCAGGTTCAACGTCGTCGATTGTCTCTCTGCGTACAATATAATCCTCAGCACCCCATAGTTGCACAAGATGAAAGCAGTCCCGTCCACCTATCATCAGGTTCTAAAATTTCCATCCCCGTGAGGAGTCCTCGTGATTGAAGGAGAAAGGAAGACGACAAGAGAATGCTACAACTAAAGAATGAAGCCAAAGGCGGAATCTGTCTAGCAATCACAGCTAGGCTCAACACCACCTAAGCTAGAAGAATGTCATTGGATGAAGTGGTGCTCAACCCAACAAAACCTGACCAGGTGGTACTAGTTGGAGCCAACCTGTCACCTGAACAATGAAGCTGTGTCGTAGAATTCCTCAAGAAAAACGCAGACTGTTTCGCCTGGTCGCATGAAGAAATGGTTGTTATTGACCCCGAGATAATCACTCATAAGCTGAATGCAGACCCCTCCATGAAGCCGGTAAAACTGAAACGAAGGAAATTCACACCTAAAAGGAACCAGATCATAAATGAAGAATTGTAGAAATTATTGGAAACAGGTAAAATCTGAGAAGTAAAGTATCCTGAATGGCTAGCCAACGCAGTCKTGGTGAGCAAGTAGAATGGCAAGTGGAGAGTATGCATCGACTTCACGGACCTGAAAAAGCATGCCCCAAGGATCCTTTTCCATTGCCCCAAATTGACGCCATGGTAAACCCTACGACTGGGCACGAAATGTTAACATTCCTAGATGCGTATTACAAGTATAACCAAATCCTCATGCATCCCAAAGATCAAGAAAAAACCGCATTCGTGACAAACAAAGGCGTATACTGCTACAAAGTAATGCCCTTCGGGTTGAAAAACGCAGGTGCCACGTATCAGAGATTGGGTAAACAAGATGTTCCAGGATCAGCTAGGTGATACCATGGAGGTGTACATTGATGACATGTTGGCGAAATCGAAGCTGTCAGCAAATCACGTCACCCACTTGCAGCAGAAATTTCAGGTACTCCAAAAACATAGAATGAAATTAAATCCTACTAAATGTTCTTTCGGGGTTTATGCAGGTAAATTCCTAGGTTACATCGTGACGCAACGAGGAATCGAAGCATGCCCAGATTAGGTCAGAGCCATAATAATTATCAGATCACCGGCTAACCTTAAGGAGGTGTAGAAGCTAACAGGTAGAGTCGCTGTATTAAATCATTTCATCTCAAGGTCATCAGACATATGCCACCTGTTCTACAATGTCTTACGAAAAAAAAGGCTTCCTATGGACTGATGACCATGAAGTGGCTCTTCAAGAGTTGAAATGTTATTTAATGATGCCCCCCTTGCTGACAAAGCCAGAACCAGGTGAGTTGCTATAGTTGTATCTAGTTGTAAGCAATCAAGCGGTAAGCGCTGTGTTAACCAGGGAAGTTGAAAGCCAACAGCTTCCCATATACTACTTTAGCAAGTCATTCTTAGATGCAGAAACACGGTATTCCTTGGTTTAATAACTTTTTTTAGCCCTTGTGACTGCATCTAAGAAGCTGAGACATTACTTTAAATCTCATCCCGTTGTTGTCATGACTAACTAACCTCTGAAGGATGTACTAAGAAAACCTGAATTGTCTAGCCGAATGGCCAAGTGGGCAATAGCACTAAGCAGCTACGACATCAGATACCACCCGAGAACAGCAATTGAATCACAAGCGCTCGCAGACTTTGTGGCAGACTTCAGCCTCGACCTAGAACAGAAAGCTAAATCCGAAGCTGAACAGGTAAACTAGGTTACAGGTAAGGACACTTGGGACCTATACGTAGACGGTTGATCCAACTTCAGAGAAGCCGGTCTAGGTATAGTCCTGAAGTCGCCACAAGGGGACAAGATAGTCCAAGCTATTACTTGCAATTTTAAAGCCACTAACAACGAAACGGAGTACGAAGCTTTGATTGCAGGTTTGATACTAGCGAAAGACTTAGGAGCTACCAACCTGAATGCGTACTGCGATAGCTTGCTCGTAGCCAGCCAGGTGAATGGTGAATTCGCATCCAAGGATTCCAAAATGGCGGCCTATCTAGAAGTTGCGAAAGCCAAAGCATCCGAGTTCCAGTCATTCAAGAWCACCTAGATTCCAAGGGACCAGAATTCACAAGGTGACGCATTAGCCAACCTGGGATCCGCACTCAGGAAATCCAAATTCACATCTGTCCCACTGGCACACCTATCCAACTCGACAATCTCCAAGAAGGAACCCGTCATGAATACATCAGAAGCCGAAGCTGGCAATTGGATAGGCCCTATTTTTGATTACTTGATGAACAATATCTTGCCGGAGGACAAACTAGAAGCATAGAAGCTGAAATTCAGAGCATCCCGCTATAAAGTTATTCATGCCTAACCGAAGCTGAATGGCCAAAGATCCTGCAAGAATTCCACGATGGTGAATGCGGAGCCCATGCTGCTGGAAGAACACTAGCCAACAAAATACTCACCTACGATTACTACTGGCCCTCCATCTGAAGAGACGCATACGAGTACGCGAGGAAGTGTCCCAAATGCCAGAAGCACGCGAACATGACGCTCAAACCTACAGAGCAACTGCATCCTGCCTTAACTCCATGGCCCTTCATGAGATGGGGAACGAATATAGTGAGAAAACTACCTCCAGCTCCAGGACAACAGGTCTACATGCTCACAATGACATATTACTTTTCAAGATGGATTGAAGCTGAAGCATACAGCCAAATCCAGGACAAAGAGGTTATACACTTCATCAGGGCCAACATCATCTACAGGTTCGGAGTCCCTTCGGAGATCATCTGTGATAATGGTTCCCAATTCATAAGCGACAAGACCCGCAGCTTTTGCAAAGAATGGAACATCACATTCACAATGTCTACCCCCAGATACCCGCAAGCAAACGGATTGGCAGAATCAAGTAACAAGCTTATCATCAATGGTATCAAACGAAGATTGGAAGCGGCAAAAGGCAAGTGGGCGGAAGAGCTACAGGTCAAACCCCCTTCTCGCTAGTTTACGGCTGAGAAGCTGTGATCCCAGCAGAGGTACAAACACCTTCCGCCAGGTACGGTCTAGTCACGCCCAATGATAACAACTTGCAGCTAGCTAGGGACCTGGACACAATCGAAGAACTCAGAGAGAACGCTCTCATAAGCATGGCAACGTACCAAGGTATAGTTGCAAAAAGCTTCAATAAGAACGTGAAGACAAAAGTGTTCAAACCTGGCGATTGGGTTCTAAGGAAAGTTAATACTCAAGAACTCAATGCAGGAAGGCTAGGTACCCAATGGGAAGGGCCGTACCAAATTGAACGGGTGGTAGGTAATGGAGCATACCGCTTAACAACACCTGAAGCCACCCCAGTTCAACGAAGCTAGAACGCGACCAATCTCAAACGCTACTACTTCTAAGTCACACATAAGTATTTCCAACGTTAACTATTTCTCTTTCGCACGTAAAATGCTAACGTACTATGCAACTTATAGGGGCTTCAATCGCCAAGATTAACGGCTTCAAGTGCCAGGTTCACGGCTTCAAATGCCAGGTTCATGGCTTCAATTGCCCAGATCAACGGGTTCAAACACCAGGTTCAGGGCTTCAAGCGCCAGGCCCAACTGGTTCAAACACAAGCTTCAACGGGTTCAAGCACCAGTTGTGCCAGGTTCAAGCACCAAGTCCCACGAGGTACAAGCACCATGATCGATCCAAGATGTCAAGAAAAGTCATGCCATCATCGATCTCACAGGTACACTAGTTGTAGCTCTATGATTTTCTTAGGTTCTAAGCACTGCTAAAATACGTAAACTCACAAGAAAACTATGACATACGACCAAACACACGTAAGAAGAAATCAAAGCTATACTAAGAACAAAAAACACAAATCACTGCATTTTTATTTACTAAGCAAAATTTTCACAGAAGCAAAGTTCAAAAGACACACTTGACCCCTTGGTCAGTGGTAAAGTTAACACAAAATTCCATGTTCCATCCAAAAGACGCGTTGTCTACTAGACCAATGGTAAATCCAACCTWAAATAACTAAAAATCCATTGATACTACTGATCAAAGCTAAGCTACAAAGTCTCCTCAACGATCTCTACAGACCCCTTGCACTTCTGAGTAACAGAGGTACTCTCCTTGTTGACATCGTTCAGGTTCACCTCCTGGTTTTCACCTCCAGCTTCCACATTCTCTCTCTGACCCGAATCTGCAGTATCCTTGTGACCTGCATCTTGCTCAGCTTCCTTCTTCATCTTGTCAGACCATGGATCTCTGATCGGACCTGCCTTGGCGAAGTATTTGTCAACTAGCTTCTTGTAGTCCTCCCTTATAGCAYCTTCGTGATGCACTTCAAAAGCCATCTCAGCCCTTCCCCTGAAGAGGGCAATAGATTCCACGTCCAAAACCTCTTCATTCAACCGATCAATCTCCTGGTTCAGCTCCCCAATGTGCTGGTCCCTATCTTCTACCTCTTTCACCTTCATAGCGTACTCAACATCGAAAGCCTTTCCTTTGAGCAGCAAGAGCCTTTTCCTTGTCTGAACCAGCTGACCTCAACTTMTCCTTCAAGGTCTTGACCTGACCTTCCTACTTAACAACATTCTAAATCAGGGATTTCGTGACAAGAGACACTTGTAGAGCAAAGAATAAACTTAGGAACCTAACACGCAAAATCCAAACGTGAACAGAATCACAACCCGTACCTAAATTTGATGTCCAGGCCCTTGATTGACCAACACCTCCAGCTTCTACTTCTTCAACCTGGAAGCAGCCGCTAGCATCAACAGCTGACCAATCTCCGGCCAAATACCGCTTTCCACCTCATCAGAAGCCAAGAAATTGCTGGGAAGGGATATATTCACCGCCCCAACATCGATCATCATGGGGATCACAGGCGGCTTGCTCGTCTTGAAGGGTTCCACTATGGTAACATTGTAACTTTCGACAGAACTCGTTGTACCTTGTTCCCTCTTCCTCTTGGCTACTCTTTCCTCCATCTGATCATCAGTAAGTTGAGCTCTCTTCCTTAAGGAATCCGACGTAGCTGAGTCAAAATCCCATAGCAAAGGTAACAGTTAAAAACACACGAAGACTCAAAACACTTACTTGAAGTCATGGCTGATAGCAATTCAGGTGCAATTTGGAACTTCTTGTTTGTAGCGAGTAACTCTTTAAACCTCTGCACTGCCCCTGAACCCGACTCTTCAACTTCCACGTCCAAACCTACAAAACAACACAAGTAAGAAAAAATCCATGAAACCAAATGCAAGAAAATAAACACGCCATTGATACCTTTCCATTTCCACCCACTAATCAGCCAATTCGCTATTTCCCCAAAAGAGTCTTTCTTTACAAAGAAAAAACATGTTTTCCATCCCCTATCATTCACACCCTCACTGTTGACTAATTTCGAGCTAGACTTAGAGCTAACGGTCATCCTTCCCCCAGGAAGCCTTTTGATGTTATAACATGAGAGGAGATCTGCATTAGAAAATCATTCCTCCCAAGAGTTGGTTCTTTCCTCAATAACCCAGCAAATACGCCAGAAAGACGACRGCATTTGACATAGAGTGACACCAACGAGGCCCAAGAGTTCTCGGACCAAAGGGGAAAAGGGGAATTTAAAACCGATGGTAAAAGGATACTAAAAAAATACTACGCAGTCACCTGGGCACGACTCGGGCAACGGTTCACCAGAAGGAATGATCACCTCGCATGACGGAGGAAACTCTGCCAAAGCCATAATTTCCGGCAATTCATCGAAATTAACGTTGCTCGGAATATCATCGTTGGATTTTCCCATCTTTCTCTTTTTCGCAATTGACTTAAAACGCATGAAACAAAGAACGAATCGAAGGAAGAAAAACGAAAGAAATACCTGAATTAAGAGGGAAATTCATTCGAAAAAAGGATTTGATCGAAAGGCCCCAATTTGATTTCTACAAAACCCTAGAAATTAGCCACAATCGAAGTAATTCTCCAGAAATAATCGAGCTTTTATAAACTCTCAAGTGCTTGCTTGAATTTATTGCTCTGGGATTTAATTTTCGAACTGACTCCCTTCGATATCTGCGCTAAGATTCAAAAAATATATCTCATAAGATTTTCCAGAAAAAATCACGTGTAAACCAAAGTATCATTGTTCAAAGATTTAAAGTATAACTTGCAACGACGAACTCAACACTCCCCTGTTAGAAGTTAGGGGCTAATTGTTATACCTAGAATTTTTGTATTTGAAGCTAACGTGTTCTTGACAGGTTCACAGGTTCATGGCTCAACGGTTATAGCTCCTTGGAGGCGAAGTCCAATGATGAAGGGAAGCCCAGGTCGCCTGATTAGGCCTAAGAAAAAAGAGTAAGCTACCAAGGGGGAATGGTCAACAAGTGGTAACTGCCACCCGAAGATCACGGAACCTGTAGAAGTTGATGATAACATCCCTTTAGTCTCGGTCTAAATGGTTGTTCCAATACCTGTCATTCCTCCCTACAAGTCAGGAGCCACGATCTCCTACTCAAGCAGTTGCGGATTTAAATAGAAGTGATATAAATACATTGTAAAATCGTATCAAAGGCACACATTACATTCCTACTATTCCTAGACTAGTTGCTCTATATTCTAAAAAGAGAGGAGTGAATCTAAGTGGACCGTTTGAAGAGTGTATCAGAGAACAATTCAAGAGCAACCTGTAAACACGTTTGTACCCGACTAAAATCATAGTGGATTGGTGGACTTATAGTCACCCGCGGTTTTTTAACCTTATTCATGGGGTTTTTCCRCGTCACCATGTTTGGTGTATTCTTTCCCCTTTGCCCCTTGTTTAATTTCCGTAGTTTTATTTGTTTGTTGTTGTTTTGTGTTCGTTAGATTGAACTTGGTTATAGTTGTACCAACTTAGGTTAGATAGTTGTCTAATTTTTGCATAAACAAATACTGGGATAACTGCCCGGATCGAGTCTTCAAGGATGTCATCATCAGCCTGTATGGGTTTGCATGATCTTTGGATGGGCAGTTACTACTGGTTGACCGATTCTCTTTTGAAGTTTAGCCTTTTTTGCTTGGGCCTATTCTGAAAACTTAGGCTTCCACTCATCGTTGGGCTTAACCTCCAGAGAGGAGTAACCGTTAAGTTGGGAACCCGCGCATCTATGAACTTGTGAACCTGTCATGAATATGTTAGCTTCAGGTAAGAAAATTCCACGTATAACAATTAGCACCTAACTTGAAACGGGGGAGTGTTAGGTTCATCGTTGCAAGTTACACTTTGAATTTTGTACAGTGTTATTTTGATTTAAGCGTGATTTTCCAGAAAATCTTATGAGATGTGATTTTTAAATCTCAGTGCGGATTTCGAGGGTAGTCCGTTTAAAATTAAATCTAGAGCAATAAATTCAAGGAACCACTTGTGAGAGTTTTATAAAAGCTCGATTACTTCTGGGGATTTACTTCGACTGAGACAAATTTCTAAGGTTCTAGAGAAATCGAATTGGGGCTTTCTAATCAAATCCTTTTTTCGAGTGAGTTCTTCTTTCGATTCAGGTATTTCTTTTGTCTCTTTTCTTTCGATTGTTCTTAGTTTCATGAGTTTTAAAATCAGTTGCGAAGAAGAAAAAGATGGGGAAATCTAACGATGACATCCCAAGCACTGTCAATTTCGACGACCTATCGAAGATCGTGGCTTTGGCTGAATTCCCTCCGTCGTGTGAGGTGATTGTTCCCACCGGTGAGCAACTACCAGAATCGTGCCTAGGTGACTGTGTAGCATTCTTCGAATACCCTTTTTCTCGTTTGTTTTAAATTTCCCTTCTCTCCTTTGGTACGAGATTTCTTGGGTCTCGTTCGTGTTGGCTAAGGATAAATGCTGCTGTCTTTTTGGCGTATTTGCTGGGTCATCGAGGAGTGGACCAAATCTTGGGAGAAGGAATTTACCACTGCAGATCTCCTTTCGTGCTATGATATCAAAAGGTTTCCTAGGAAAAGAATGACACTCAAATCTAAGCCTTGCTCGAAGTTAGTCAATGATGAGGGTGTGAATGACAGGGGATGGAACACTAGTTTTTTCTATGTAAAGAGGGACTCTTTGGGGGAAGTAGAGGATTGGCTGATTAATGGGTGGAATTGGAAAGTTATTAGTGGTGTGTTTCTTTTCTTGCATTCGGTTTCATTGATTATTGGGATTTTTCCTCATGTACCCCTGAGGTTTTGCGAAGTAGCTCATATACCCCTAAGTTTTTCAAAACGCTCCATATACCCTTGAAGTATGCAACATTAGCCCAAATGCCCTTAATGAGGATGGAAAACCTAGTGGTGTTAAGTCTTATGATTTTTTTACTTACTTGCTTTTTCTTTCTCTCACCTCCATGTATCTCTTAGCACCAATTACTCTCACTAAGTTATGGCCAAAAAACTCATACTCCAACTAATACTTGTTATCAAGCTGAAATCAAATCCACGTTATGCTAAAAATTTCAGATTTTCTAATGTTGGGAAAAGAAAGGAAAGCCCACATAACCAAGAAAATAAAGGGGAAGAAGGGATAAAACAAAAACAAACTAACAAATGAAGGAAAAGGGGACGAACAACCAACTAGAAGTAAGAGGCAGCCCAAAAATTCCAAATTTCGACACCCACGAACAGCAATGCGCACGAATTTGATTCGCACAATTGTCGTGACTCCTCCCCTCCCACCACGCACCCTTCATCATGTAAACTAGTCCTCGTATGCTGTTGTTGTTACCGCCATTGTTGGATTTTTTTCTCTGAGTTTGAGATTTTTATTTTATTTTTTTCTTTATTTATTTTTTGGGGAACATGAAGGAGAAGAAGTTGAATTGGAATTTGAAATTTGGGAATCGGGGGAAGGTAGGAAGCTAAAGCGGGTAGTTCTGTGTGGTAGTTGAGTGCTGTGGTGGGTTGTGTGTTGTTTTTGGTGGTGTTTTCAAGTGGCTTTGGTGGGCTGCGGGTGTTTCGATCTGGGTGGCACGTCTTTTGGTTGGCTTGTGATGGGTTGGTATGAGTTCACGGTGGTTTTGGATTTTAGATTAGAATTTTCTTTGTTGCTATCTATAATTTTTAGATTTTGATTTTTTGGACTTTAGTTTGATTTTGTTTATCTTTTTGTAATTTTTGGATTTTAATTTGATTTGGGGATTTTGAATTCTAGATTTTAGGTTCAAATCGTTGGGTTTTGGTTGTAAGTTGTAATAATGGAGAAGAGACCATGAATGTAAATATATGGAACATTAATGGAGGTAGAAGAACAAAGGTGAAAGAAGGGGTAAATAAGTCGAAAAATCACACAATATAACACCGTTAGAGTTTCCTTCCAAATCAAGGGCATTTGAGCTAACGTTGCATAATTTAGGGGTATATGGAGCATTTTGAAAAACTCGGGGGTATATGAGCTAATTCGCAAAACCTCAGGGATACATGAGGAAAAATCTCTCGATTATTTCTTACTTGTGTTGTTTTGCAGGTTTGGAATTGGAAATAGAAGAGTCGGATTCTGGTGCGGTGCAGAGATTTAAGGAATTGCCAGCTGTAGACAAGAAGTTCCAATTTCCACTCGGACTATTATAAGCTATAACTTCAATTAAGTGTCTGGGTTTTTGCGTGTTTCTGCTGCTACGTCATTTTGGGATTTGACTAAGCTACGTTGGATTCTTAGGGAGGATAGCTCAATTCACTGATGCCCAGATGGAGGAAAGAGCGACTAAGAGGAAGAAGGAACAAGGCGCAATGAGTTTTGTTGAAACTGCTGTTGTCACCATAGTGGACCCTCTAAAGGCGACCAAGCCACCTGTGGTCTCCATGATGATCGATCCTGGGGGGGTCAACATATCGCTTCCTAGTAGCTTCTTGGCTTCTGATGGGGTGGAGAAAAGTGGATGGCTAAAGATTGGTCAACTACTGATGTCAGCAGCTGCTACCAGGTTGAAGAGGAAGGATGTGGAGGTACTTGATAACCAGGGGCTCGAATACAAAATTCATGTATAGGTTTGTGGCTTCGATTGTTTTTAGGTTTTGCATCTCGGGTTTTTAAGTTTAGTTCTCATTTTCAGGGTTTACAGGTTTCCCTTGTCATGAAGTCTCTAATTCAAAATGCGGCGAAGCTGGAAGGTGATGTCAAGGCATTGAAAGAGAAGCTGAGACTAGTTGTTTCAGACAAGGACAAGGCCTTAGCTGCTCAAAAGAAGGCTTTTGTTGCTGAGTAAGTTGTAAAGGTGAAGGAGGCAGAAGATAGGGTTCAACACATTTGGGAGCTGAACCAGGAGATCGATCGTTTGAATGAGGAGATTCTAAACATTGAGTTTACTCCTGTCTTTCGGGGGAGAATTAAAATGGCTTTTGAGATGTACCATGAGGGTGCTTCCAGRGAGGACTGTAAAAAGCTTGTTGACTGGTACATTGCCAAGGTGGGCCCGATCAAGGATTTATGATCTGACAAGATGAAGAAGAAAGCCGAGCAAGGTGAAGGTAACAAGGACACTGCAAATTCAGGTCAAAGAGTGAACAAGGAAGTTGGAGGTGATAACCAGGAAGGGAATCTGAACGATGCCAACAAGGAAAGCACTTCTGTTACTCAAAAGTCCAAGGAATTTGTTGCGATAGTTGAGGAGACTCTGTAGCTTCTGTTAGCTTAGATCAGTAGTTTCAATGAACTTTAGTTGCTTTAGGTTGGTTTTAGCATAGGTTTGATGGCCAATGTGTCTTTTGAACGGAACATATAACTTGTAGTAATTTTACCTCTAGCTAGGGGGTCAGTGAGTCTTTTGAACTCAGCTTTTCTGAGAACATCGTTTAGTAATTAAAATGCTATGGTCTATGTTTATCTTATGCTTGTTATTACTTTGGTTTCTATTTGCATGTGTTTGCTTGTGTGTCTTAGTCTTCTTGTGAATTTACGTAGCTTAGCATTGCTTAGAACGTGTGAGATACGAGTGTGTAATTACGAAAATTACAGGGCTATAACTTGTGTACCTGGGAGATTGATAGTGGCGTGGCTTTGCTTAGTGCCTTGGATACTRGTGTTTGTAACCTTGTAGGACTTGGTACCTGAACCCGGCGAACCTGGCGTTTCAACCCATGAAATCTAGTGTCTAAACCAATGGAATCTGGTGTCAGAACCTGTTGGACCTGGTGTTTAAACCTTGTGAACCTGGTGTCTGAACCCCGTAAACTTGGCGTTCAAATCCATTGAATCTGGTGTTTGAACTCGGTGAATCTAAYGTTTAAAGCCGCTACAGATTGCATAGTATGTTAGCGTTTTTCATGCAAAAATGAGATTGGCAGCGTTTCAAATACTTATGTGTGATTTAGAAATAGTAGCATTTGAGATTGGTTGCGTTCCAGCTTCGTTGAACCGGGGTGCCTTCAGGTGTGGTTAGGCGATACGCTCCGTTCCCTACCACTCGTTCGATTTGGTATGGTCCTTCCCATTGGGTGCCTAGCTTGCCTGCAATGAGTTTTTGAGTGTTTGCAAAGACTTTTCTTAGAACCCAATCACCAGGTCTGAACACGTTTGCTTTCACGTTCTTGTTGAATCTTTTAGCAATTATACCTTAGTATGCTGCCATGCGTATGAGAGCATTCTCTCTGAGTTCTTTGATCGTGCCCAAGTCTCTGGCTAGTTCCAGGTTTTTATCATTGGGTGTGTTGTGGATAAATCGTACCTGCGGAAGGTGTGAGCACCTCTGTAGAATCACAACTTCACAGCCGTAAATTAGTGAGAAGGGGTATGACCTGTAGATGTTATAGGCTGTTTATTAGCCCTGAGTATTCTAGGTAGCTCTTCTGTCCACTTGCTTTTTGCTGCTTCTAGTCTTCGTATGATACTGTAGACACCTAAAAATGTCTCCCCAAAAGAGTAATCCGTGATGAACATACCGCGTCTCTCGATTGTTTCGACTTAGAAAAGATGCTATGAACTCACAAAAGTTGGAAATACGTAGTCATACTCGGAACTATTGAGCAAAGGACAAATAAAAGGGCAAAAACATTTTCTTTTATTTATTTTAATTATTTTCTATTTTTAGGTTTTTTTAAATAATTTATATTGGTGATCTCCATAATTTCTGAGCTCACAGTATTTTAGATTATTTTTCTGATTTTTCTACATTTTTCTATGATTTTTATAAGCTTTTATACGCAGAAAATACAAAAAAAATACAAAACACAAAAAAATACCCGGAAATACGTGGAACTTCTAGAACACTCTAGAACTCCTTGCTTGGAGACAAGGGTGTCTAGGTGAGTCGAATCAAGGCAAATCACCGTATTATGGAAAAGAATCGGAGGAAATCAAAATACGCGGAGAGTAATATACCAGGACATGGTATAGCAGCTTCCGCGTATACACGCAGGCCACCTGCGTATATACGCAGGCACCTGCGTATATACGCAGCCTCCTGCGTATATACGCAGGTTTTTCTTGCTCCTCGTGCGCCTCGCGCCTATAATACGTGCCTTGCTCATTCTGAAAACACACACGATTTTCCAACAGACACGGTTTTTCAACACACGTCTATTCTCTCTCTCCCGCCTCTAACTTGCGTATTTTTTTCTCATACTCTCATACACTCTCTCAAACACTCTAAATACATTCGTTCTTGAGTTCTAGCATCGATTCTGTTTCGATTCAACAAGCAATAACAAGGTTTATTTCTGAGATTACTCGCCACTACATACTCTTTTTCAATCTAATTATACTTTCAGTTCGATCTATTACTACCAACATCGCCTTGCTTTCTATTGGACGCAATACCTCACTATTGTCCTTTGTATTGTTTCACCATCTGTCACTGACTTTGACCAATGTAGGATGGTCATTTTTATGAACGTTTGTCATAGTGTTCTCGGAGTCTTGCCTTTCGGTTTCTTATCTGGATCTTTTATTTCATGATTCTTTGGTCTTAAGAATCTTATTGTTTTTGGGAGTTGTCAAACGGGTGTCAATATTAACGTTCTCGGTTTATCTTGTATAGCGATTCAAGCCAAGGCGGAAAGATTCATCCTTCGCTCGTTTTTGTAGTTTTACGAGCGTCTCTTTAACCTTTGGTTTTGTTTGGCAGATTTAGGGTGAGATTGGTCTGTCTTTGTTATATATCTTGTTTTTGCGAAGTTTTCCATATACTAGTCCACTGCCACCATGTCATTAGTATGTACACTTCATTTGTCATATCATTTTTTCTAAACAAGAACCGGAAATTTATATGCTGAATCATCTTCTAATCGAAGTCATCCTATTCATGGACATAACGCTGGTCGCCGTTTTTGTAGGCATCCTCGTTTTAATTCTTATGTATTGTTAATCCAGCAACACACCATCCATTAGTGGTCACCACTAATATTCCTGTATGGTTATCGGATAGTCTTCTCGTTGTGCTCCTTTAATTCAGAATTAACCCCACTTTTTTGTAGATAACTTTGTAGGGTTTAGTACGCTTCTTAAGGTGCTAATTTGTAACTTTGGTGCATTCAGATCTAATCTTCGTTTGTTCGCCCAGATAATGGCTTGTTAATTGAGACCTTTTTTTTTTGATTGTTTTTATTAGTAGGGCTCACCTTTGCCCTCGTTGTTTCGTCAGCCCGTCATTCTATTCCAGTTCCTTGCGGGGCGCACCACTCCTTGGTGAGGTCTCATAACGCCATCTGATCAAATTTCCTCCGCAATGGACTATTCGTTCAGAGAAAAGGAAAAAGGGTAGGTAACATTGCAATGTTCTTGATCTCTATTCAAGACATGTCCTAGCACACTGCTGTTTGGTTCCTATTTTCGTGTTGCCTCCATTGATGTCCCTTTGGGTGGCCCAGTTAATCTACCTCTTGCGCTCTAGGCACAGACGTCTTCGGGGGCGCTTCTCGTGTTGTCTGTTTCCTGTCTTGTAATTTGTATCCATCTTGTATTTGAAATCGCGGCACTGTGTCGGCCAGCTTCGCCGCATTTGATCGGATTAGAGGATCCACGCTTCATCGCTATACCAAGTGCGGAAGCTGGTAAAACCGTGCAAAAACACTATGAGAATAAACATCTAAAAAGAGACCAACTGCAGACCACTTCACAAAACAGTGATCGGAAGGCTCCGAGATACGCGTACTAATATGGACAATCTTGTATTCGGGCCCGCTGGTCACGCAAGCATCACTCGATGTAGTACCAGC
>SNQN01004004.1:11386-24327 GCA_008642245.1 Bassia scoparia
TTAACTATGTTACATGTGCAGTAATAGGGGTGATTCCAAGACTTGAAGTGTGAGGCCTTTTTGAACCAGGACTATGTTACATGTTACATAATTCATAACATACTCAATTAGGGAACCAGGCTGGGGAACCAGCTGTGTTCCTGAGTGGAATTATGGTTGCAGTTTTGAAAAAGAATTTTTCTAAAATATTTTGAAAAAGATATATTTTGAAAATACGTTTTGCAGCTGGAAATATAGATGAGAATATATTTGTTGCCTTAAACCTAGGAGTATCTATCTTGTTCGATTCTATCCTTAAGTTCAAATCGAACAAGATAAATACTTTCCTTAAATCACATCTTGCCTTGCTCGACAAGTAGAGAGATTTAAGGAAACTAGGGTTAACGTCAAGAAGCATATATATACTCATCTATACTTCTAAATTCCATACATCTCTCCACGGATTGAAAAGAGTTTACTTTAGAGAGAAAACACAAAAGCATAAGAACCTTACTTTGAGTTATACACAAGAGCATTAGTCGAGCATTCTTATTTCTCTTATTAGCTTGTTAAAAGTAAATTAAAAAGAGAGAAAAGTTGATATTGTGAAGGCATTCAATAGAAGGGTTGAAGGCCTGGTGAGTGTTTGTGAGTTCAAACACAAGTTGGACTTACGAGTGTGAGTCGAGTGCACATTCAGAGTTTGAGTGTAGGGTGTGCTGATTCCCGGAGTAGGGAAACAACAAAGTGAGTGTGTTCTTTGTTTTTCGGAGTAGATTAATAAAAGAACATAGGGTAGGAGGACGTAGCCCAGAATTGGGTGAACCTCGTTAAACTTCGTGTGTCGTGTATTATTTTGTTTATATTCCGCTGCTTACAGGAACCAGCCCAACTGGTTCCTCACACTATGTCCGAAAAGAAAGAAAAACTGGTAATAGATCGAAATACTCAATTCACCCCCCCCTCGTGAGTATCATAAAACCTTCAAGGTTGTTTTTAATATTAATTATCGAATTGCTTGTTAATCAGTATTACATGCAAATTACATAGAAAGTCGAATTTCTAAACAAGCATGCAAAAGGGGATTTAGAATTGAGACGTTGGCCTCAAACCTACCTCGCAACATGATGTCAAAAACCAAGGACGCAGCTTCGGACCCTTAAGAACCCTCGTCAAACCTTTAGAACACTTGAAAACCTCCAACTTCTAATGCAAAACCACGTTTGAACGATTGTTTTTTTATGTGTTTGATTTGTGTTTGAATGTGTTTGTGAGAGAGAATGAGAGTGAGAAAGGGTTGGACGAGTGAGAGAGAGAATCGCACAAAACCTCGAGAGTCGGAGAAAAGAAGTCCGTGAAATGAATTATGGACTCCCTATTTATAGGCAAGGGTCGAAATCGGCCAAAAGAGGCAGGTTTTGGGCGTAATTACGCCCAAAGCTAGGCGTAATTGCGCCCAGCACCTTTCGTATCTTAACCAATTTTCCTTTCCTCGGAGAGTGTGATCGCGATGAAATAATATCGTAATATATTCATATAAAATATGTACGTTATTGTATACGATCACGGCTAATATTATTGCGATATTTAGGATATTTAGCGAATTACTTTACCTCGAATAGCGAGATCGTAATGAAATAAAATCGAGATAAAATCATATAAAATATACGCCTGATTTTATATGATTTCAGCTGATTTTATTGCAATGCTCGGGATATTTGGCTTCCTTGGGAAGCTTGTCTCG
The DNA here is from genome assembly GCA_008642245.1 of Bassia scoparia. Lineage (NCBI taxonomy): Eukaryota > Viridiplantae > Streptophyta > Magnoliopsida > Caryophyllales > Amaranthaceae > Bassia > Bassia scoparia. The sequence continues at coordinate 13,110 of SNQN01004004.1, forward strand.
AGGCAAAATATCCCGGGATGGCCCACTTTGCTCCGTTTTGCGTTTTAGCTTAAGAAATTCGTAAATATTAAACCATAAATCGAAAAATTATGGAAAAAATATGTCAAAATTACTTGTGAAAAATAGTGTGTTGTGCTAAAATTTCGTGAATTTTGGAGTTATTTTCATGATTTAATTAACTTACCTTGTAATGTGTTCGTCGATAATTAATCTAAATTTAATGTGATTCAAGCGAATTCTGGTCTTGATTAAATAATCGAAAGAGTCATAGCAGCAAAGATCAAGAATACTATATATATATATAGAAATCAAAACTCAAAATATATATGAATTAACTTACCTTGTATTGCTACCAATACATAAAAAAACAAAGATTAATGCATCAAAAGTTTTGCTTCCAATTGAATCGCTTATCAAAACAACGGAAATCGTTAGCATCGACAATAATAATTAAACTATTGCGTTAAGTCGAAAACGATTGAATACGAATGAATTTACATGATTAAAGACCAAAAGCAAAACAATATTCAATGAATTATATTAATTAAAATTAATAACGAGAGAGAGAGAGAGAGAGAGAGAGAGAGAGAGTTTAATTGAATAACCTCAGAATTTGTACCTAAATGTGCAAATAAACATCTCCGAAAGTTGCGATGAATTCGAGGGACTTTTGATTTTGAAAGTGGTTTGTGTTTGTGGATTGAATTTGAATGAGCAAGACTTTTGAGGGCTTTGAATTAAATTGCACTTTGTATACTAATTTTCAATGAATGAAGCTGATTCTTTTGTTGATTCTTTTATTGATGTTCGAATAAGCACTGAAAGCATGTATTTTTAGACTAATTCTGATGTGGCTTCCTTGATGGTTGCCACGTGTCCTTAAAAGTGTGATTAGGCAGCTTAATGTATGCCTAGTTGGCTTGATTATGGAGGAAAACATCTTCTACTTGTACTGCCACGTGGCCCTTTGGTAAGAAGGACACGTGTCCAATATTCAGCTCAGTCTATGTTAATTGGCAATTATTACCGTAATTATTATATGGCAAAAAGGGGAACCTGAAAAGACATTCCACAGACTGTTGGGCTCCTTCTAGGTTCCCTAAAGGCCAGCCCACTGAGTATTAGCCAGTGATCTAGTGCCACGTGGCACCAGCTGGTTGGAGGATGCTTACCTCTAGAGCAGTATAAATACCCCTAACAAGACAATCCACTATTCATTGATTACCCATCCGTTATTACACTTCAGTCATTTCAACCACCTATCTCCTGTTTTCTCTGCAAAAAGGGAGTACCCTATTACCCTCAGTTATTTCATTTTTACCCCTCCTCTTTCAATTACTGACTTAGGCATCGGAGGGAGGATAATCGTAAGATTATCTTCTTGGTTTCATGTCGGCGTAGGATTTGCAACACGGTCGAGACATATCCCATCAACAGGAAGCCTGGAGCCACAAAACGGCTACACACTCGTCAGTCCAACCCTGTCTGCGGTTCATTCGATTTCACCTCTCGTGGCTAGGGAGAGCCTATTCACACCCCTCTAATCATCCAGATAATTCTCCATGTTACATTTGTAGCATCAAATTCTATCTATCTTTTGTTTGATATCTTTGAGAATTTTTGTATCTATATCTTTTGGATCTAATCTGTTATCTGAGAATTATCCTATATCCACTTATGACGGGAAGTCTGATCCAGACGATCACTTAGCCCTATACAAGCACTTGATGCTCACTACCCCGGCTGACGACGCCACTTGGTGTCGATACTTCCCAGCCACCCTCTCAAGCGTCGCCCAGAAATGGTTCAATGGTCTCCCTTCGGGATCGATCAACAATTTTACAGAATTGTCTTTGTTGTTCTCCCACCATTTCATGGCTAACACGCAACAAAAGAAGTGTAGCATGCACTTAGCCAGGATCTAACAGGGGAGTGGCGAATCACTTCGAAGCTATGTTAAGAGATTCAACAATGAGGCTCTTCAGATTCCGGGTCTAGATCAGCATATTGTCTATGACTGTTTCTTCCGTGGATTGCACGAGGATTGTGGTTTCAAGTTCGAGATGGCTCAGAAAAATTGCAACAATTTGAAGAGTGCACTTCGGAAAGCCGAGAACTACATTCGTGTTGAAGAAGTTTGTTCAGCTTCTCGGAAGAGCAAAAATAACCAAAATCAATCTGCCAGAGGGTCAGGCGGAAGCTCTCAGAAGTCCCAACAAGAGAAAGGTGGGGGAGAACGCAAGAAGATTGGCACTTGGGCTGTCGAAAAACAGCCGTCAAGGGTACAAGGATAGAAAATAGAAGAGAGAGGACGATGGTCCTAGAAACGAATACACCAAAGATCTTTTCCTAGTCTACAAGGACATGAAGGATAAAGTCGATATAGAGGATCCTTTACCTATGAAGGTTGAAAAGAAGTTTCGAGATAAAAAAAAATATTGTAAATTCCATCAGGATATTGGTCATTATACCAACGATTGTCATGTGGTGAGAAAGTGATTGGATGCTTTGGCAGCCGAGGGAAAGATTCCCGACAGCCTGATAAAGCGTCGGCTAAAGAAACCAACGAGGGATGATTCGCCCAAGGAAGAAGGAAACGAGATAGATACGGAAGTTTGTCATATGATCTCGGGTGGAATGGCGGCCAGGGGCCCAACCATCCGTGGAAGTAAAGATTATTTGCGAAGTTTGAAATTCTCAGAGGAATCCTCCGTCCAGGAGAAGGACGAGTTCCCCGAGGTCCTTATTTGTTAAAAAGACAGAGGTTCTGTTCGTCTACCACATGATGACCCGCTGGTGGTCGAAATGAAGGTAGCCAACATGATTGTGCGTCGAATTCTTATAGATACAGGCTGTTCGTCTGATATTATCAGTTGGGATTGTCTTTTGAAGCTCAAATATAATGATGATGATCTGGTCAAGGCCACCCACCCAATTGTCGGATTTGGTGGAGCGGTGATTCACCCTGTGGGTATCGTGACTCTGCCTGTAAGACTTGGAAGTAAGTCCGAATGTAAGCATGTGAAGGTAAAATTTCTTGTGGTTAAGAGGTTGTCCGCTTACAACATCATACTCGAAAGGCCAACTCTCAGCCAAGTAAAGGCGGTGGTAGTTACTCACTTGATGCTCCTCAAATTCGTCTATGACGATAAGAAAACCATTGTGTCTATTCGGGGAGATCAGCAAGCGGCTCGAGAATGCTACTTGACCACACTCAAGCCCCTCGCTGGGGGGGAAGAAAAAGAAGAGATTAGTGATCGGCCACCCGCCCAAAAGAAACGGAGGTCAGGCGAAGTGATGTTGGTCCATGGGTTGCATCAAGAAACGATGGCGGTACATGGGTTCTATCAGGCGGCTTCAAAGCCTGAGCCAGTCGATGTACCAGAAGATTACATCCTTGATCCATCCAGGCCAGAGAGAACCGTCAAGGTAGGACGAATGATTGACCCTGCACTTAGCTAGGAGATTAAGAACCTGTTAACAGAGTTCCAAGACGTGTTCGCATTCACGGTAGACGAGATGTCGGGGATCGACCCGTCGATAGCCCAACATGCCTTACAGGTAGATCCTTTGGAAAGACCAGTGAAGCAGAGGAAGAGAAGCTTTAAATTGGACAACCTATCCCGAGAACTTGAAACGCCGAGAATCTCAAAAAATTCTACATGTAAGTCTTTGTAGTTGCAACTATGTTCCATTTACCAGATTCCTAAGATGAATGAAATCCACTACGGTTTCTATCTACATTACCTCAGTAAGTCCTTTATTTTAAGGCAACACTACATTCGTTCTCTTGCGTATATGCGTTAGGCGTCTTCATCGCGGTGTTTTGTTGTGTCTCTTCGCTGAAAGAGGCAAAAATACCAGAATCCTAGTCCGCAGAGGGTGTTGCGAGGTGCGCTGGAATGCGATGTGAAAGTTTCCTCAACGCCATCGAGAGAGAATGAGGGTGGGGAGATGTAAGGCACAGACAGTATATTGCACTGGGGGTGTGGGTGGGCTGGTCGAAAATCGCAGCCATTCGTAATGGGTGACTGCATGGTAGGATAGAGAACTCACGGAGGACGAGAGGTATGCCACCTGATTTGGTCTCGTGCGTGTCCGCTTAGTCGATATTTACACGAAAGATCTCTGTTTCAATTTATGTTTTGAGAGGATACATGCTTATAGGATTAAATGCTGTATTAGTTAGCTTTGTTTTGTGATATCGGTCCGTGAGGGTACCTGTCTTATCTGGCCTGCTCTGGGACGGCGTAAAGGTATGTAGTTTCGGTGGATAAGACAGTATTGGTGAGAATCATTTCTCTCATCAGGGACATTGTCATATATATCTCTTTTGCAGGCCAATCGATTTGGTCTATGGCTGGTTGTTGAGAAGCGATTGATTGCTGTTGGAGTCAGCCGACGGGTTAAAGGAGTGTCCGCTTTGGCTTGACAAGCGCTGATAAAGCTCAGCTAGAAGAGCTTGATCGAGGATAATATTTTTTGTTGTTTTATTCGCGCCATATGTGTATGGAGGAGGAAGATACCGCTACGCGAGAGTTTTGTTTCAGTGTGATCTGGTGTGACTGGCTCGGTCTGGCCGGGGTCTTCGCAACTCGTACGTCCGTTGGGATGGTAAGGCTGATTTATGCTGCGGAAGTTTTTGAGATAACTCCAATGAAGGAATCGCGCTCGAGGAGAAGCGCAACGAGTTCCCGCAGGTCCTTATTTGTGAAAAGATAGAGTTTCGTGTGGTCTGTTTTTTTTGTGGTTATTGTGTTTGACCTCAGCTATTAGTGACTGGCGCCTGGTCTTGTCGGCGAAAATGACAGGTAGCCGCTCCACCCATGGTTTGTGAGCTGCGCGAATTTCTTATTTGAGACGGCAGTTCGTCTGATAATTTCAAGTATTGAGACTGCCCTCTTAAGTTCATATATTAAATAGATGATTGATTCACTGGTCAAGCCCTATGGCCCTCACTCCAATTTGTGCGTGTATTTTTTGTTGGAGGGTTTGTATATATAATCATTCGGGGTTACTCTTCGTGTACTTTTCGCCTGTACGACTTGAACATCGTATAGTATCCGATATGTTCGTATGAGCATTGTGGTAAGGTGTTTAATTTTTTTGTTTGTGTAACGGGAATGTTGGCGTTGTCCCTTACATACGACAAGCTTGGTATGGGGTCGGTGCCGGGAAGTCACGCGTAACGTTCAAGCTTAGAAGGCGGTGGGCTATTTTATCATGGTTACTGCTGAGCTCTTCTCGCATAGTTCGTCTTTTATTTTTCGTGACTTTTGTTAATAGAATGTATCTAGATTTTTGGGGTCTTTATTTTCGATCCGTTTTCGGGAGATCAGGCAACTGTGGTCTCTCGATTGAATGAGTATTCTTTGATTTTGCGCCCTATTCTTCTTACTCACTGCTCCCCTCACCTTCCCTTGCTGGTCGTCTGTGTGGGGGGGTTAGAGCACAGTTTGATTATTGAAACTCTTATGTGATTTTCGGGTCGTTATCTATTTTATGTTTCCCTCTTTAGTGAGCCCAAAAGAAGCGGAGGTCATGGCGAAGTGATGTTGGTCATGGCGTTTGACCGAGAATGGCATTCGGGGGTGAGTCTTTGCTGGGTCTTGTGGGATGTTGCTACTCGAGCTGTGGGCAGCTTTCAGTCCTGAGCGTGCCAACTGATTTGATCCTGTCTTGGTCCAGAAAGATTAATTTCCTTTTCGCATGCTTAATTCCGTCCAACAAGAGAAACCGTCGAAGGTAAGGACTGAAACTGATTTTGTAACTCTTGTTGCACTTAGCGAATGCTGAGATTAGGAACGGCTCGTTCAACAGTAGTTCCAATACGTTGGCCTAGCTCACTGGTCGAGACCGAGCTATGAGTGTGAGCTTGTAGTTCCGTCTGCACTATGTGTTGTCCAACATTTCTTTATAGGTAGGACTTGCCTTTGGGGAAAATGACAACCGAGGTGAAGCGAGCTAGGAAATCTTTGTAGGAGTCGCTCTTTGGGAGTTTTGGGGTTTGGCTTTTGTATTGGCGCTGCTTCGAATCGTAAGCGAAAGCTGGTCAAGTACGGAGGGAGCTGATTACATTATAACGAATGATTGCTTTTGGTTAGTGCCTGGTTTATTCCGATGGATAATGCCACTACCCTCTTTTTCTTTCAGATGTGGTGCTGAATTGTAGTATTGTGCTCCTTTTTTTTTCAACCCAACACACATTGGAGGATGTTTCGTTGATTCATGATTCGCGGATCTAACAAAGCTTGCCCATTCTGGTTTGATCCGTTCCGCTTTTTGGCAAAATGTTTGATCAAGGGATGTTTGATGGGTTGCATGAGTTCTTCGCATGGGTGGTTGGCACGGTCTTGGTTTGCACTCGAGTGTGTGAGCTGTGGTCTGTTGGATGGCTTTTTCCGGCGGGTGTCCAGCTCAAATAACCTTTAGAACCAGAAGATTCATTTGGAGTAAGACTTGCCGTTTGTTGGTACAGACAATTTGTGGAATCTGGTACTGTTTACATATGTTTTACGGCTTGTATTGTTGCCTTTTGAGACTTGAGTGGAGATGCTCCCTGTTACAGCTTTTATGAAGGGGTTAAGTGAATTCGTGTTGTTGCTTTGGTAGCAGCGAGTGGTAGGGTAACGTGTAGGGCATACATCGAGCGACATGATAGATCCTAAAGATGATAAGCTCCTAGATCACCTCATTTTTGTTCTTTCCTGTTTGTTCGTCTTGGCTGGCCTTCAGCCAGGTCTGAATGGAATACTTTTCGCATGACACTTGCTTGTTGTGTCCGGTATTTTTCAAATGCTATGGCTAATTCAAAGAATGTGTATTGGTGTCAACGCGGGCAAGTTGTCTTTTGTGTGTGGGGATGTTTTTATTGAGCGGATGTTTTGGGGCATTGTTGTAGTTTATGTGCTCAACTGCGCAATATAATATGGTTGAAAGGAGTTCCTAAGGGAGTATGTTGTTTTGCTGTGGGGGGGGTGTGGGTGCTCGCTGGTAGGACTAAAGGATAGTTATTAGAAGCACCTGGGTGTCTAGCAGCGCACTTGGGGGAGGTTTTGTTTATGTCAAAGTCGGCATGGGTGAGATAGTTGTAGTGCCTTCTGAATGCCCGTGGGTTCTGACATATGATATGAAAATCGAAGTATTCTGAAGTGGAGCGCTGGCGTGCGAGCTGGGAACGAATGCCTCTTTTCAAGAAAAGGACATTTGCACACCTCCGCCATGTGTCTGGGGAGCTTACGATTGGGAGACAAATTGTATTTGCTTCTACCCTTTTGCATCTGGGCGTCGAATTCATTGGGTTTGTTTGCGACTGTCTGGTAGCAGAATAGAGGTTCGCATTCCTGTGATTGAGTTTGATGTTTTATGCATTTGTGCAGTTGCATTGTCTGTCAAACGTCCGAAGTCTAGTTATTATCCGATTCCCCTGGTGAAAAGTTTTGGTGTCGCTGCTGTACTTAGAACCGGTCATAGTAGTCAAGCTCAGAGGAGCAGTAGTTTTGGACTTGTTCTTATTCGATGTATAATGGTGCCCAGGCGCACACGATCAGCCAATAACTGGGATGTCTTACCGCTGGAGTGCTATGCCGAACGGGGATGCTGAATAGGACGAATATGGCTGAATCGCGATATGATGATTAGGTGACATTAGCCTTTCTTGTGCTGATGGGGTGGCGGCGCTGTTACCGCACGCGCGAATGAGCGAATCGATAGGGCTGGGGGCGGGGTCTAGCTTGATTTTTGAGTTGGTCTCGAGGGCTCTTCAGCGTCAGTTCCCTCTCGGAATCACGAGGTATGGGAGTGTGTTCAACGTATAGGAAGTTATTCGTCGAGGGTGGCTTCGTATGTGTACCTAATCCCAAGATGGGATGGGACTTGGGCTGGGTATATGGGGTTACAGGGCGCTGATCTGTCCGAGGGGATACTGACGGGAGGTAGTGGCATGATAGGTTTTGGGTCAACTTCCAATCGTGGTGTCTTAACAATGAAGCGAGTAGTGCAGGCCTCGATTGAATTGGTGTAAAGGATTGATATAGGGCGGGTTACTGGGTTTTGGCTGGGGTTGGTTTAGAGCGTCGATGAGTTTGAGGCCTTGAGGTGTTCGGTGGCTCATCATTGTAATGTTTTGGTTAGTGTGCAGTCGTTGTGGAGAGGGGGATCGAGCATAGTAAGATCAGGATATAGTTTGGCCATATGGTAGTTTAATTGAATCGGTAATATATGGCTGATGATTTAAGACTTGGTCGCGTTCGAGTTTGTCTATGCTTTTATAGTTCGGGAGATCGTAAACATGTTGAATTCCAGAGTGGCTTTGTCTGATACGATGCCTTTTCAGCTACCAGTAAAGCTCTCGCGTAAGTGTTTTTTGGGAAGTGTCTAAAATACTCTCAGAGCGGCTTATGAGCGATAATGGATTTTTTAGTTCTATTCATTGACGAGGGTGTTTTTTTCTTAGTCAATACTTTTGTATGTAATGTCCTCTATTTGATTTTTGGTTTGAGTTATTAGGAGTTGTTAATTGGTGTGTTCTGTTCGTGACCGTTAGCGTGGTTGGGGGTAGATTTTTCTGTATCAAGCCAAGTCGAGTCAAGTTAGCACCAATCGGTCGTGGCCTTGGTTCGTCTCTGATGTATTGGTAGGCGATCTGTGGTAGGATATGAAGTCCTTTAGGGTGGCGTCAGGTTTGCTATCCCTGTTCTTTGGAAGATTTGGTTGTTGTTTGATCTGGTGTCCCGTAGATAGGGGAGGCGGAGGCTGTCTATGAAGACATGACGATGTGTAATGGTTATTGTGCGGGTTGTCACTGGAGTATCGGTGCTCTGATCTTGGGGATTTTGGCTTGGAATATAAAGCATTAAGGACTCTGGTATTTGTTTGGGTCGTGCTTTTGTGTGACCATTCGAGTTTTTTCGTAATGAGAGTCAGGTACTTGTTGTGTTCAGAAAATGTTTTAAGGGTGTCAGGATCCGATTTAGTATCAAAGGATGTGATCTGTCGTCAATGCCTGCCAACCCGGGGTTTGATCTCCAGTGCTTTTCAGTACTGTGCCATGTGTGGTTTGTTGTAGTTTTTCGTTCATTGGGCGTTTTTTTTTATTGCATTTAAGTGGTGTGGATGGATAGAGCTTGGTTTTCCTTTTGCCGCAACATCGGGCGGAGCATCGGGTGTAAGTAGGGGTGTGTAGTGGCAGTTGGGATTTTAGGGTTTTTGTTACTAAGTGGGTTTGAGTTAGCGTGAGTCCAGTTTCCGAGGCGTTATGATTGGATCATGGCTGATTATTGCAAGTTGAACTTTAGAGTATGGAAGATAGAGGGATTCTGCTGGTTTGGTCGCGGTTATCGGTGAGTGCGCAGGCTTTCATGCCGGTATAGTTGGATTCGCGACATATTTGGTGATCCGCGGCGAGGTTTTTTTGTCGCTTAAGCTTGTGGATTAACTCAAGGAAGCGGGATTAGCGGGGGGTTGCAGGATTCACCTTGGTGTGTGTTGTTCCGGCTTGCTTTTGCACTCTGTGTTAGAGTGGTTTTCTTTGGCTGGGGCAGTGGTTGTAATTGGACAGAGTGGTTTGGTCTTTTCGATGCCAGGTATAGTCCATCTGGGTTTTTAAGTGTTGAGAGTATGAAATATCGGTGTATCTCGTATTCTAAATTTGGGTGTTTGTGTTGTGCTTGATAGAAGTTATCACAAGTGTACTTCATTTTTTACTGTCCATTTCGAACCGGAGAACGGGTAATCTTGTGCGAAAGCGTCTTTAATGTATTCTGGTTCTATTTGGTAGGGTTTTTTTTGGGTTGGTTGTTGACTGGAGTTGGTGTGTGGGTCGCGGGTCTGGATTGGTCTGATTTTAGCCATTCGTTTGAGGTTTTTGTTATGGAGCCATAGACATTTTAGGGTCTATTGATGTTCTGAACGAGCATTTTTTTTGCTTTTTATGTTGCTTAATGTGTTTGTGGGGCTTTCCTCTTTCTTTTTTTGATATGTTTTTTTCGTATCGTGACAACGCGTTTGGGACTTATTGTGTTGATATTATAGGGGCATTGAGGTTGTGTTTTGGAGTGGTCTTTGGTGTCATTTTTTGGTTTTCAGCAACCATAAATTACTTGAGAGTGTTGGAGATGTCGTACTTATCAAGTTTTGCTCGATGTTTTGTCTTTTCGTGATTTTGACTCTTTAGTTTTGTGTGCATGTGTTTTTTGTGTGACTTTTATGTGCTTGATTTTATGTTATAATGTAGGGTATTGGCTGTGCGTGTTTGGGGTTCATGGTTGCTTAATGATAGGTATTGGGGTATTAGTTTATACATTTGACTCGTGTAATCTGGGAAGGGCAGTGCTTGATTTGGGGCTTCACATTGTTAGATTAGCGTTTGGGTGTGTAGTGGTAGGGTTCCGGTATTTGTTGTTGTTGGCGCGAAGGCAACTTTCAATAGAAGCTTTGGATGGCCGACTCTATCCGAGAACTGGATATGCCGAAAATCTCAAAAAAATTCTACATGTAAGTCTTTTTAGTTGGCAACTCTGTTCTATGTACCTGATTCCTAAGATGAATGAAATCCACTACGGGTTCTTCTACATTACCTCTTTAACAGTCCTTTATTTTAATAGGCAACCGACGTAAGTCTTTCCTTTAAAAGCAGTCGAAAACCTTGCTCAAAGGGAAAACAAAACGTAAGTCTTTCTTTAAAAAGCGTCGAAAGACCCTGCTCGAAGGGCTAAAAATAAACGTAAGTCTTTCTTTAAAAGCAGTCGAAAGACCTTCCATAGGGGCAAAAACAAAGTAAGTATTCCTTTAAAAGCAAAGTCGAAAGATCCTTGTTCAAGGGCAAAACAAAAGTCGAAAACCCTTGCCCGGGCAAAAACAAACGTAAGCTTCCTTTAAAAAGCAGTCGAAGACCTTGGTTCAAGGGCAAAAACAAAGTCGAAAAGACAACTTGTTCAGCAAACATCACGGCAAAAACTCCAATTCAAGGGCAATCAGTATGTTGATTGACTCAACACCCCTACTAGGTGTCGCGTCAATCACTCGTGTAAAATCATTTGAACTTGGACATTTTGCCTGCGACGGTTGAAGTAAAAAAAGTCCACACAATCATTGCGACCTACGTTAGGCGAATAGGGAGTTTATATTTACAAAGGCGAAAATTCGATCTGCCGATTAAAAGTTCACCTAAGTAAAATACTACCCATCGGCTGAATAATAGGGACAACAAGTACAATTC
>SNQN01004004.1:34305-55499 GCA_008642245.1 Bassia scoparia
GACTCAACTTATTCGACCATAAGGGTTAGGTCGAATAAGGAGTTGTGTATTTTACAAAGGGAGGCTTCGATTCGACTGAAGCACTCCTCCCAGTAAGMTACCCAACTCCCTATTCGACTCAAAAATATAAWCGTYGAATGMYTTATTCGACTCGACTTATTCGACCATAAGGGTTAGGTCGAATAAGGAGTTGTGTATTTTACAAAGGGAGGCTTCGATTCGACTGAAGCACTCCTCCCCGTAAGATACCCAACTCCCTATTCGACTTAGAGATATAAAAGGCGAATGACTTATTCGACTACAAGGGTTAGGTCGAAAAAGGAGTTGAGTACTTTACCACAAGAGGCTTCGATTCGACTGAAGCACTCATTCAGGTAAAATGCCAAACTCCCTACTCGACTCAAATATCGAGAAGTCAAGTATGGAGACCAACCTTGCTCTCTTCAGTCTTTTCTTCTAGGGTCTTGAGTCGGTGCTCCTTCAGCTCAGCATAATAAGCCACCTTATCCATGTTCTTTTGGTGATCGAGCAGTTTTGTCCTTGCAATATCGATCTGTGAACAAAAACAAAGGAATCAGGATCAAGAAATCAACATGTGAACAGTGTACTGAACACCGTCATACTACCTCTAGCCCCATTGTTCACACCAACCAACTGATATGCTTCCAGAAAGAGCGGATCCCTATACCAGTGATGCAGAGGCATTCATATCTTTGGGATCATCTCGGGCCTTGGCTTCTTTGTCATGCCAGTAACCCGCCAATGCTCTTCCGGGATTACTTCTGAGCCATCTTTCTCTCCAACGGCAGCAAACTATTAAATCTCTTCACTAGTCATAGGGTGAAGAGATCGAGCATCGATGCTCCCCAGAAAATTTGGAGAGGTATTGATACGATTCAAGACAGCATGAGCCACCTTTTGCTCCTCCTCGCTGAACGAGTCAAACCGAGGAATCTGTAAGAAGTAGAACTCATTTTTCCATGGCCTTGCTTTGTTGGGCTTGTCATAAACAGTCATCTTACCCCTTGTGTTACCAAGTCGGTACCAACCCCACTTGCAACCTTGGGTAACCTTGCCCAATTGATGAAGGCGTAATAACACATTGATAGACGGTTCCAACCCCTTCACTGCACATGTGACTATGTAGTTAAGAAAATGAAGAAATGAATTTGGAGTAAGTTGGCATACTCCGATACCATATGTTCGCAATACCTTGCCAATGAAGGTATTAAGTGGAGGACGAACACCATAGTCCATCACCTCCATCTAGAGGGGATAATACCCAAAGGGACAGTCGCAGACTGACTGACCCACTTTGGGGACAATGAACTTCTGATTGGGAGGCAGTTGAAAGTCGTGGCGGAGAGTAAAAGCCATGTCTTGGAGCTTGCGATGAGATTTTGATTATATTAGCATGTTCTCGGGAGTCTCTTCTCCCTTTGGGACATACCACTCGACATGTTTAGAATCATCGTCCTGTCCAGACGATCCGACTTCATCATCACTCGATTCGTGGTTATGAGCGGCACTAGAAGAAATCTCCCCGCCACTTGAGGAACTGTTACTACTTGATGAACCACTAGAACTCGGCGGCTCATCATTGACCTTCTCCCCTTGAGATTCTGAAGTAGAAGACACGGCCCGCCCTGACGGACCGGTATCAACTCCATCGTTGTCTTCCAGGTTCTCCTTGGAGCCTGAGTGGTCCTCAGACTYCGATGGTGGCTCCGTCTCACCCTCTTGATAGGGAATGAGCTTTGATTTGTTCACCCTTATGGTGAGATTCTCACCCCAGGGCAGACGAGTGGTGCACTTTGTTCTTGCCATCAAAAAATCTATAATCTACATGAGGCAAGTTACCACATGAGGTACAAACAGTTCACAATTCTCCAAAACCTCTGTGCTTCGCAAAGTCACCAAATGCTGGTCTGGGCATGATTCAGCCACAAACACCCATCTCAAAGGGCATCACGCTTTCGATGGGTAGGCATATTCAAAAAAAAAAAAATCAACCACTAAAGCCACGAAAGGGAATAATATCATTACTTGAACAAGATGATCTGACGATTCCCGCTGGTTCCAGAGCAGCGAATTCCCACTCGGCTGATAGAGGTTCGGAATCACAAACGTCTCACAATAAAACAAGAGATTTAGAGAGAGAAAGAAGAGAGAAGGTAGAGCAAAAAGGTAAATTTTCTCTCTCCTCCCCCCTTTTATATGGGGTAAAATGATTTACCTAAGCTACAGGTCAAGGGGTACTGATGACCTGTAGAAACGGTACACTGCACTGTGTAAGATTTCCCGCTTAAATGGTGTTCCAAACTAAGTCAAATCTATATGTTTGACCTAGTTTGAGGGGCAAATGATGTGGCTTCCTTGATGGTTGCCACGTGTCCTTAAAAGTGTGATAAGGCAGCATAATGTATGCCTAGTTGGCTTGATTATGGAGAAAAACATCTTCTACTTGTACTGCCACGTGGCCCTTTGGCAAGAAGGACACGCGTCCAATATTCAGCTCAGTCTATGTTAATTGGCAATTATTACCGTAATTATTATATGGCAAAAAGGGGAACCTGAAAAGACATTCCACAGACTATTGGGCTCCTTCTAGGTTCCCTAAAGGCCAACCCACTGAGTATTAGCCAGTGATCTAGTGCCACTTGGCATCAGCTGGTTGGAGGATGCTTACCTCTGGAGCAGTATAAATACCCCCAACCAGACAATCCACTATTCATTGATTACCCATCAGTTATTACACTTCAGTCATTTCAACCACCTATCTCCTGTTTTCTCTGCAAAAAGGGAGTATCCTATTACCCTCTGTTATTTCATTTTTACCCCTCCTCTTTCAATTACTGACTTAGGCATCGGAGGGAGGATAATCGTAAGATTAACTTCTTGGTTTCAGGTCGGCGTAGGATTCGCAACACGGTCGAGACATATCCCGTCAGTAGGAAGCCTAGAGCCACAAAACGACTACACACTCGTCAGTCCAACCCTGTCTGCGGTTCATTCGATTTCACCTTTCGTGGCTAGGGAGAGCCTATTCACACCCCTCTAATCATCCAGGTAATTCTCCACGTTACATTTGTAGCATCAAATTCTATCTATCTTTTGTTTGATATCTTTGAGAATTTTTGTATCTATATCTTTTGGATCTAATCTGTTATCTTCTAGAATATTCTGGATCATTATCGAATTATCTAGATTTAACTAAGAATTTCTGAATTTATTTATTTCCGAAAATCATTTTTATAAAACTTGTAAAAATAATAGAAAATCAAAGAAAAATTAGAAAAATAATCTAAAACTATTGGCGAAATAAAAAAAATGAGAAGAACAAATGAAAAGTGGAAATTATAGAAATAACCTATAGAAAATATTCTAAAAAATCCTAAAAACAAAGAAAAAAGTCTAAAATAGAAAATAAATAAAAAATAAATACTTTCCGCCTATTAATGGACCCTAAGTGTATAATTTTGAACTCTACTTTAATTCAACTTATGAAAATGTGTTTGGATTTATGGATTTCGCCACAACTTTCGAAAGATCTATTTCAAAACGTCGTGTGTTTCCACATCGGCTATTAATTTGAGGAGACACTTTTGGGTGTCTACATTCCTTGACTGATCAACCACGTCTTTTTCCTGACTCTTCTCTTCTCTTTGGCTAGAGGAAAGCCATCTTCATGTTCCTTATCCTTAATTATTCCATCATCCCTCTGTGTTGTACTTTCCCCTAGTCACCTAAGCTAGAGTTAGGTATTTTCTCAATCTTACTGCATAGTTGGACCACTTTAGGTTAACCTAACCTGATCAAGACTGATATAGAAGAAGGCAAACGAGGAAGATTAACTGATCTCTTCTTTGAATTCTTCTCCATTCAGGGCCTCTAATGCCTAGGCACCCAACTAGGGTTATTAGGGATGAATTTAGTCCTTTCTAACTCATAGTGTAACATATCAGCACAAGAATGTCACATGGAAAAGCGCAACTTCTTTAGTCCCTCTAATGCTTTAGTTTGTAGAGGAAACTTTTGAACTGCCTCTACATATGTTTAGGCCTTCTGGCTCTTATTCCCATCATGATCACCTGTAGCATTAGCATCATCAGACTTCCCATGATCAGAGTCAGCATTCTTTCTTCGGGGTTGGAAATTAGCAAGGTCCAATGCCTGGTATTCCTATTTTGAGATGGCCAACCCATCAACCCTCATATATTTATTGAGGAAGCCTTTGCACTAGTAGAAAAATCATCAAAAGCTGGGGTTATTTTGAACCCCAGCTTTTGGGCCTACAACTTTTGTGAAAATTCCTTAAAAGCTGGGGTTAAAATAACCCGGCTTTTGTGAAGTCAAAAGCTGGGGTTTCAGATAAAAACCCCAAATTTTGATTCCAACCATAATTTTTTTTTTAAAAAAAAAGAGGAAACCAACATGTGCAAATAAATGTACGCTGGTTCCCAACATCACGATTACACCCATATTTACACAAATACAATACACATTAATATACTATAAATTAAAATTTATATACACAAATAAATAACATTTATACAAAGTTACTTGCATATATAGGAAGTACAAAATAATAACTCACTAAGATTTAAGTGTCAAGGTATAAAAATTTGTACAAGGAACTAAAAAAATTACAAACAATTTTGTACAACAAATTAACATATAAGACGAAAAATACGTATAGCTCCTCCTTCCCACTTCAATCTTCAAGACCTGAGAAAAAAATTATAGTAAAAAATTAGA
This sequence comes from Bassia scoparia, assembly GCA_008642245.1. NCBI lineage: Eukaryota > Viridiplantae > Streptophyta > Magnoliopsida > Caryophyllales > Amaranthaceae > Bassia > Bassia scoparia. The sequence goes on from SNQN01004004.1 coordinate 39,064, forward strand.
AATATTTTAAAAATTGAATTCAACAATTGAAAATAAGTATAAAACATTTGAATAAAAAAAAACTTAGGTTATAAAAGAAAATAAAGAAGAATTTTTTGGCTTTTAAACTGATACCACTTTGTAACAACCCAAAAATTCTCCCTTTTTCCTGTGAAATATTTAATTGAAGATACGGAGAAATATTGACATGTTATCGCCACATGTGAAAACATTTTGGCTTATTTAGAATATTGCAGCGGAAAATGACTAAACCAAATAACAAAACTTTTAGGAAATCTATCAAAGAATTTAAAACAGTACAACTTGGAACCAGCTTTGGCCCTTTATTAAAAATCGAGGATACATATTTTGGTAAACTAACGAAACTTGAAAACTATTTTATCCAATTAGAAAATACTAAAATTTTCAGACGAAACATTAAACAACTGTCTAAGAGTATAACACTCGAACTCTCCCATAACCCAAACGTTGTAAATGCACATGTATAGCCATCAACAACTTGCACAATCCTGTGAAAAGTCTGCTCCCCATAATTTCCAAATGAAATACGGATCATCACAGGTCCACCAAAAGAAGGAAAATGTGGACGACACACAACACACAAAAACACACGCAATCAGCAAAGCTGAGTACATACAACTTACGAAACAAGAAAACAAACGGACAGCATCTCCGCTAAAAATGGACACACTACCAAGTTACGACACCTGCTAAGAAACAACAGAAAAACCAAATGGTGGTGTTCAAACCACTCAACAACACTTTATATAAGAAAACCCAAAGGTGGTATTCACAACCTCAACCACTCAATATATACACATTTGATCCAACCTACCTTAATACAAAAAATCAACACCAAACCTGTTACACATACTTTAGTACCTGAATAGATAGCTACCTCAACACCTGTATGAATAGTTCAACCTCAACACCTGTATGAATAGTTCAACTATGCATCGACACCTGACTCAATATTGTTCATTACATTATTTATGATTTGAGCAATAGACAAGGTTGTCCAATCCCAAAAACACAAGGTGCCACAATTCAACCAGACACTAGGTGCCATAATTCAAACCGGACACACAAGGTGCCACAATTCAATCCCACATGCCTCCCCGTCGAAAGGCATGAAAAAGTTCAATAAACCAGATGGCGAACGGGCGCAACTCCGTCACCATAGTTAGATGAGATCTCAAACTAACCCCATTTTGGATAAAATCCGTTATAAAATAAGTGAAGAGAGACGCGTCGATTAAATGGCCCTCGAAAGGAAGCGAATAAAATCGCAACCCCAACCCTTGATTGTCAATACTCTAGACGTGCACAAATCTAGAGTTTTATTGCTCATTCATAATTTATTATTTAGCTGTTAATTATTTATCAACTTCCAAACAAGACCACAATCCAACTATTTATTTTTCACTTCAACAATAATTCAAGGAGAATTTCCTCCAACAATCAAATAGAAATCAATTATTATTGATTCCTAACACAAAATTACAGCAATACATATTCCCTTTAAAACCCATAAAAATTTTTGAAATCAACCTCGAACATGTTTTAAAGATTAACTTCAACGCTTATACAATAAACCATTCATTTATTTCTTTAAAAACTTTAAAAGCCATACTTTTAAATGATTAAAATCACTTTGAATATGTTTAATAAYTCTGAAAATATCATAATTAACTTRTATTTTYGTGCCAAATATTTTTAATTAATTTTAATAACRAAACATATTTTGTAATCGAAARTTGTCAATCTGATGTAATAATTTATTAAAATACTAAAACTATACGAAAATTTATGCAACTTTTATACAGAGTGTATAAATATATATAGAATATTCACACAAATTTTTGTAAATTATAGATGAACAGAAAAATAGGTGAAAATCAAAAACCGAATCAGATTTACGAAAAGCAGTCCATTCGAAAACGAATTTATTAAAATCGTAAATTTGCTTGGAAAATTGTGAAAATGTTGCACAAGTTGTATAATATCATAGAGACCACTTGACAAAAATGTCGTAAATTATTGACAAACATAAAAATAACGAAAAATCAATAACCGAACCTAAAACCCGAAAACTATCGATTCAAAAATGATTTTTTTAAAAATAGTAAACATGCTTTGAAAATGCTGAAAATTTTAAAAAAATTGTATATTAGTATGAACATTATGTGACCAAAGTTTTGTAATTTATTGAAAAGCAGAAAAATAAATAAAAATCGAACACTAAAACTAGATAGATTAATCAAAATGTGAAAAACCCTAATTTTTGCTATTCAATAAATCTGAAAATTCTCAATTAAAATTAACATCACACGCTAAGAAACTTTGTAATTTATAGTAGATTATACTCAAAATTATTAGTATAAAAAATTGGATTAAAAAGAACTTCAAGAATTAATACAATTAAAACATGAATTAACAAGAGCAAACAAAAGAAAGCAAGGAAGGGAAAAGGGGAGAGAACAACCGACTGGCTGGGGCGGCGGCGACGGTGGCTGGGCGGTGATCATCGAGGCAGCACTAGCAACCCACGCTGGCAGCAGCGCACAACACTCTGTTTCTCTTTCTCTCCCTTTTTTTTTTTTGCTTTGGTTGAAGTAACCGTGTAAATGAAGAATGAAGGGGAAAAATAAAATAAACCATTTATGTAATTTAAGTGCTTTTTCTTGCTAGGTTTTAATTTAAATATCTTATTTTATTATTTTTATTTTGGATAAAGAAGAAAAGATAGATTTTCTATCACAAAATATAATTTAAGCGGAAATACTAGGAAATACTTAAAATATATATCGTTTTCATGAGAAAAATCATAATATACTTATACGAAAATATATTCATAAAATATTTGATCGTTTTTATGAAATAAATCGTAATATATTTATCAGAAAATGTATTTATAAATATTTGAAAATTACGAAGCATTACAAATATTAGACTCCACTTATAATTATATTTACATTAAAAAACAGGTTGTGAAGATTCTAATACCTATGGAACCTATGTTGATGAAAGTTCCTTTGGCCTCATAATCACCCCAATCCATAAACTCTAAAATTTTATGAGTTTCGGTCAACTATCATGGTATTCCTGCCAATGCACCTTGTGACAGAGCTCTCAATTAGGGTCGTTGGAAAATTCCTAATCGAGCTTATCAAATAAAATTTGTAAAACCAAAACCACTAACTATACAAGTATAGTGAGTAAGTAATGGGTCGAACCAAAAGGAAGGAATCAAAAATAGTGCTCAAGTTTAAACGATCTAAATTGGTGAGAAAACAAACTTGAATTCAGAAATTTTTGAAAGTTAAGCTAATATTGAACTAGAAACAAGACTTTGAAAACAATTAATGCTAAAACTCCTAGGAGTTGCTAACTATGCCCATCTATATTAAGGAAATTATGCCAATCAAAGTATCATCTCAAATCCAACAAAGGGGTAATTGAAATYTTAGTTTAGCAATGTGGTTGGAATCATTTCCCAAGTCATCCAACTCTCYCAATTCATGCTTAAACCCAAGTCCCCTCAAGTACTCACAAGAATTGAACAAAAATGAATTAAACCAACACCCAAATCAATCCTCACAATCCCTTGCAAAGGATTGATTAAGGCACCTCTCACTCTGAAAACCTTGGGTGGCCAAATCCAAAGCACAGTAAGGTAGAGAAATCATAATTTATGGCAATAATGATGGTTGAAATGAGTGTTTTATATCATCTTGACACTAAATAAGTTATAGATGGGCTTCCTAGTACTCCCAAGCTACGAATCTACTCACTAACTATGTTAAAAAGCAAGAGATCATAAAAAGCAAAGGAAAAAAGACACGGAAATAGACAATAAAAACTAGTAATTGTGAACAACAAAAATGGGTATTCAAGAAACAACACTATAATAAGCCAAATTGAGCAAAACTACTACCAAAATTATCACAAACAAAAGTAGAAGCTAATTATCAACAAAATAACTCAAAAACAAAAGCAACAATTAAACCCACAAAACTTAGAAATTCAAAATTTAGCAAAAACAAGAAGTAAACAACATTAAAACTGAAAAAAAAGCTAGAAAAGGAATAACCTTGAAATTCTTGATGGAAAACATATATAGTTTGCTAAAATTGATTGAGAAATGAATTATCTAGGGCAAAAATACCAAGAACTTTGAGCTCTCTCTCTCTCCTCTCTAATGAAAGAATGCAGAAGATGAAGTTGAAAGCAAATAAAATATGAAATTGAAATCTAAAATTCTATTCTAAAAACACTACTTACTTGTTTATTTCTCTCTCCTAAAACTATGTATACAAAGCTCAATTACAATCTCATCAAAATTACAAGTATGTCATTACTAATTACAACATGTGCCAAATACTCCTCCAACTAAAGTCAACGTTGGTCAAATGTCAAAAAAGTCAACGAAACGGAAATGACACATAGGTGTGGGCCGACGCGCGGGCCACAAGGGGATGCGCGGGCCAGGGCGCAGGGCAACCTCGATATGGGCGCACGCTCCAAAAACCTTTTGAAAATCTGAGGAAGAGGGGCTGCAGGCGTGGGCCACCTGGGGAGGCGCGGGCCGATGCACAGGCTGCCTCGAAGTGTGCGCCTACTCCAATAAGTTTCTGGAAGGAAGAGGAGAGGCTACAGGCGTGTGCCATCACGCGTGGGCCATACAACCCACGCGCGTGCCGACGCGCAGGTCACACCTCGAAGTGCGCGCCTGCTCAAAAATCTCTTAGGAAATTAAGGGCATTCTACAGGCGCGTGCCATGCACGCACGGGCCACCCTTTAGCTGAACTGCTCAACTTTGAACGGCCATAACTTCTTGCTCGGTGATCAAATTGCAGGTTGTAATATACCGTTGGAAAGATCTCTAAGTCTACTTTCCAATGCAAAACTCCGCACCTGCAAAATCAGAGTGTGAAAAAAGATATGGCTCGAAGAAGTTGTTAGAGCAAGAGTTCAAGTTCCTTAAGGCTCAACTTAAGCAACCACAACCAAGCCAACAGGTAGGAAGGCCTAAAACTAGCATGCGCACATCTAGGCAACTTGCAATTGAGTGTACAAAAATAGAAAAGAAGAGAAAACTGGTGAAAAACCTATAAAAACCACTAAAAAAACAAAGCTTTGCAAATCTATTCAAAGGGGAAAACTAAACAAAAGGTTAGTGAAATGATATCGAAAACACACATATTGGCCAAAATCAGGAAGAAATAAGTGCCTAAATGTGACCATTTTGGGCACTTATCAACTTCACCCATAGATCCTTGGACACAAACCTAGACACGGTTGAAAGGACATGGATAAGAAAGAGATTATCACACCATTTTCAAGTGAACAATGTATCAAATTTATCAAAGTCGTGCTTCAGAGTGAATAGGAAAAGAAAAACAACCTACACATACTCATTTTGTTATTGTAGAATATCAACTTCTTCAATTTTTACAAGTTGATTACTGTTTTTCCTAGAGGTGGGTAACGTGTCGTGTCGTGTTATTTTCGTGTCGTGTCACTCACATAAACGGGTTGGATCCCTTCAACCCTAACCCGACCCGTTTAACAAACGTGCCGTGTCGTGTCAACCTGTTTAACTTAAACGGGTTGATACCCTCGACCCAAACCCGCTAATAATGGGTCATTTTCGTGTCGAGTTAGCGTTTATGTCTTTTTTACATACTAATGTATATAACTAGGTGCAATCGTGTCGTGTCGTGTCAACCCATTTATTTAAACAGGTTGAAATTCTCAACCCTAACCCGACCCGTTTAATAAACGTGTCGTGTCGTGTCAACCCGTTTACATAAACGAGTCAAGATCCTCAACCCAAACCCGTTAATAACGTGTCGATTTCGTGTCGTGTTAGCGGGTCGTGTTGCTTTTGACCACCTCTAGTGACTTTTTCCCCATTACTCTTACTAAGTTCATTACAATGCCCATGTTTCAGTTATAATTAGCTTCCTTATTCTGACTTCGAATTTTCATGGACTCCTTATCAATATCATCTGATGTTCCGAGTGTCAAATATTGCCTTTCTAGCATTAACATGCACATATAGAATCCAACAATGTATAATAAACCTCTATTCTCCAATGAAAGGCATGGAAATTTTATTTTTTCCATTTTGAATGATAGTTGTCAATGGATTTGTAACCTTTTAACAGTGATATAGTTTATATTCGAGGAAGTTGTTGAAACATTTTACGCTCAGTAACGTTTCACCAGTATACCGATTAATTGAATTAATGAGAATGTATTATAGAATTATAGTTTATACTATATAACTTATAATCTTGATTGGCATAAAACCCTCAATAGTCAACTGCTCAACACCGCCACATCTATAAATAAGAAGAAATCAAGGCAAAGGTTTTCAAAAACACAAGGAACACAAATGGAAAAACAAAAAGAAAAAGAAAAAGAAAAATTGAAGATAGAAAAACAAAATGTGCCTTTGATTAGATTTCTTGGATTTTTGGGGACGCTAATAAGGAGAAAAGATGTCCCCCCAACTAGAAATCAAACAAGAGTCAAATAGATATCACAAATTGTGTGCAACTTTCAAAGCTTGCAATAAATCAAGTCATTCCACTCTCTTCCTCTCTCCAAAGCGACCCTCCTTGGCTTCAAGTAGACCAAGCTCGGTGAAAATACATAGCTCAAAGAAAGAGCATAAAGAATAGCATAGAGAGATTTTAAGAGTGAGGTTTAAGCACATTGCACTAGACATCCAAAATGAAAAATTGTGACTCCCTTCACCTTTTGTGACTCAACTCTCAATGTCAGAGAACTTTTCGGGTTGTAATGTATGGGCTAAAGGTCATGCGAGGATAGAAATATTTGGCTTGTGGTGGTATACCTACACAAGTGAAGTCTACAAACATCAAACCAAACTTTGGGGATTGAGGTGCCCCAATTCACAACACTCACACACTTGGGAGGCAAGTTTATAGCACACTTGCTTTCTCCCACACATATCACTACACATGAATTATTTTTCCCAATCTGCATATTTTTGGATTTTTTTTTTTTTTACATGCACTTGGGAATAAACTTTGCAATACTATTACATTTCAATTACACACTTTACAACACTTTAAGGCTTTATACACATAGCTTATACAAACTCAAAAACCACATTTTACTTATCATCTAAAGGTCAAAACATGTGAGAATTTGGCTAAGAGGTACGTAATGTGGCTAACAAGGATAAGAAACCTCAAAGGGGTGCCAAAGGTAAACGAAAACCCAAAATTTAATCCCAAATACATATGTGAAAAAAGAAATAAAAAGGTAAATGAAAAAGGGAAAAATAATTTGAACTCGAAACCCGAAATGAATGCCTTATCACTCCTCAAGTAGCTCAGTCTAGATCTCGAAAGGTCACAAACAAATAGACAAGGAATGACTCTAGTGCAAACACTCAAAATTTGTGGAATTTTTACTTGTATGTGCCTACTTGTCTCTAAAAGAATTAACACAACTCACAAGGTCTCAATGTACACACAAAAATCACCAAGCAAGGCTTCCTATCATCCCCCAAGCTACTCTCGGCTTGTCTAGAAAGCTCACCACCGTGAAAGTATCTCATGGCTTGCTTGTAAAGCGTGTCAATCAAAAGAATTCGTAGGAAGAGAGTTCCATGACTTGGATTTTGGAAAGAATAGTGATTTTGAAAAAGAAGACCTTACTAGACTCTTGGTTGGGAGGAAAACGAGTTTCTTAAAACTCAAATCCCATCTAATATCCAAATCCATCACAAAAAATAAAGTTTACCACTTTGCCTTGAAAACCGAAAAGAAAAGAAAGAAAAAAGGGAAGAAAAGAAAAAAAAAGGAAAGGAACTAGAAAACAAAATCTTTTTGGCCATTTTTGCATTTTTCGATTTTTTGTGAATTTTCCAACTTTTTACCTAAAAACTCAAAAGAAAACAACACATATATATAAGCACAACAATAAATAGGAAAATCCTAGGAAAGTAAAGAAAAACTTGGAGATACGATTTACACTACAATCCTTATCATCCCCATATCAACTCCAAATCAACGTGACCGAAGTCAAGGACACTACAAATAAACCTGAAGGGGGAATCCAACAACCGCCGTGCAAACAAATAAAATAGAATCGTCGTAGGGACAACCCCTATGATGCCGCAAGCACATAATCCCAAATGATAGTATCTCCAAGTGTAAAAGAAAAATCATAGAATCTAGACACATAAATTACAATAAATAAAGAGGTGGAGTTAGAGGAAACTTACAAAACCGCTTCCAAACCAATATAGGCACAAGAGCCCCAAATCCGGGCCCACATCCAAGCTACGGCTCCAACATAATAATACAAAATAATAAAAAACAAATATACAATATATACAATATAAACAATATATACACAACCAAGCAACAAAAGGTGATGCATTTGTGGAACTCTCCCCCCCCCCCCAACTAAAATGGAACTCCGTCTCGGAGTTCAAAAAGCAAGCACAAGGGAAGGTAAAGTTACACAAATGCGCACTAGTCTTGATCCTGCTCATGTTGAGTGTTGGGTGGCATATTTAGACGGAAAGGCCACCCACTCATATCATACCCCGTCACAATTTGAGGTTCATCGGTATATGTGCAGCTAGGGTCCCAATCGTAGCGGAGCGAGGTAGGAGGACCATGGGGTGCCGAACCCTGTAGTAGTTGGGGGGAAAATTGTAATATGGATCGGTCATCCTATCTCGCCCCACCGCTAGCTACGGGGTTATAGCGATAAGCAGGATCCCCTCTAAAATCACTTCCTCTCATTTGATGAAAATCATAGGGAGGCACTACTCGGTATTCGAGGGTGTTGGTGTCCGACATTCCCGAGCCTTGCCAATAGGGCTAAACTCCCCCCTCACAGGCAATTGAATTGCCATCATCGTCTACCATCTCCGGGGTCAATTTGGGAGGGGTTCCAATTGGGCCGAGGAGTATGGATAGTTGAGGTAGGGGGAGAGAATAACCTCATCCACATCCTTTTTGAAGTTGTGAAACTCCGAATAGGATGGGGTGGCAAAGACCGTCTCGTTTGCCCTATGTAGCCTTTCCACATTTATAGTCAATTTATCAATTTTTTTAAGAAATTCTTTGGGAAGGCTAATAGTGGGAGGAGTAGTAGAAGAAGAAGTAGGAGGGTTAGAAGACGTACCTCCCTCCGTGTCGGAGGGGGGGCGAGGTCGCCGCTTTTGACGGCGTTGTCTTGGTTGAGCGTAAGGGAGGTCCTCCTCCGCTTGTTGTTGTTGTTGTTGCATCACTTCGGGGGTGGGCGCTGGAGCAGAATTGAGCGGGGTCGCTCCAAAGGGAAGTGGAGGAACGAGCCGAACATCCCGGTTAACACCGATCCGAGCCTCATGCTTGTGGCCATAGAGATCCTCCACCGGAATGGTCTCCATAGGTGTCCTCCAAGGATATTGGGCGTTGGCCAGAGGACGTGTCATCCTCTCACAAGGCAAGAGGCACCATGAGATCTCTTGGACTTTCCAAATGTCCTTGTTGTCATGGAAGTGAAGGAACTTCATTTGGAAACACTCGTCCCTATCCAAATAGGCACGAGTGGATTGAGGGACGAGGTCGTGCGTAGACATCTTGGTACCGTAAAATACGAAAGGTGAGCATAGAGATCAAACCACCACATTGAATTGTTCCCACATTCCCAGGGGTATGGATGATCTTGTTGAAATGATCCACCCAAACATAACATCAATTGATCTTGTTCTCTGGCTCGGTGGGGTTGAAATATTGGGGCCCCTTGACGGCCCTCCACACAATATACAATTCACCGCCGTGATTTTCCGTATTTCTTGTCTTGAGAAGAAAATAGGGGTAAAAACACGTTGGAAATACCGAATCCCCGCATGAATAATTTTCGAGGAGCGAGAGATGTTGTAAAAGTCCTCGATTCCTCGATCTCACTCCAAAAAGTTTATTGTTTGAAGCCCCAGACCGAAGTATAGTTAAATACTTGGAAAAGGTGTTCGGTGCCATGGAATTTGCCTTTTTTAGGGCCTGTCAGGGTCCTAGCTCTCTCAATTTTACTTACGTGTTGCGAGGGGCATCTTATCATTGGCCTTTTCTGGCTAGGGACAAATTTTGGTATCTAAAATTATGTATGCATCGCTGCCTATCCTAACGATTGTGACCACTTCGAATTAATCAAATTAATATGGTGCCTAAAATGCGTTCGTCGATAATAATTAATCTAAGTTTAATGTGATTCAAGCGAATTCTAGTCTTGATTAAATAATCGAAAGAGTCATAGGAGCAAAGATCGAGAATAATATATATATAGAAATCAAAACTCAAAATATATATGAATTAACTTACCTTGTATTGCTACCAATACATAAGAAAACAAAGATTAATGCATCAAAAGCTCTGCTTCCAATTGAATTGCTTATCAAAATAAAGGAAATCGTTAGCATCGACAATAATAATTAAACTATTGCGATAAGTCAAAAACGATTAAATACGACTGAATTTACATGATTGAAGACCAAATGCAAAACAAAATTGAATATTAATTAAAATTAATAACAAGAGAGAGAGAGAGAGAGAGAGAGTTTAATTGAATAACCTCAGAATTTGTAACTAAATGTGCAAATAAACATCTCCGAAAGCTGCGACGAATTCGAGGGACTTTTGATTTTGAAAGTGGTTTATGTTTGTGGATTGAATTTGAATGAGCAAGACTTTTGAGGGCTTTGAATTGAATTGCACTTTGTATACGAATTTTCAATCAATGAAGCATGTATTTTTAAACTAATTCTGATGTGGCTTCCTTGATGGTTGCCACGTGTCCTTAAAAGTGTGATTAGGCAGCTTAATGTATGCCTAGTTGGCTTGATTATGGAGGAAAACATCTTCTACTTGTACTGCCACGTGGCCCTTTGGCAAGAAGGACACGTGTCCAATATTCAGCTCAGTCTATGTTAATTGGAAATTATTACCGTAATTATTATATGGCAAAAAGGGGAACCTGAAAAGGCATTCCACAGACTATTGGGCTCCTTCTAGGTTCCCTAAAGGCCAGCCACAGAGTATTAGCCAGGGATCTAGTGCCACGTGGCACCATCTGGTTGGAGGATGCTTGCCTCTGGAGCAGTATAAATACCCCCAACCAGACAATCCACTATTTATTGATTACCCATCAGTTATTACACTTCAGTCATTTCAACCACCTATCTCCTGTTTTCTCTGCAAAAAGGGAGTACCCTATTACCCTCAGTTATTTTATTTTTACCCCTCCTCTTTCAATTACTAACTTAGGCATCGGAGGGAGGATAATCGTAAGATTATCTTCTTGGTTTTAGGTCGGCGTAGGATTCGCAACACGGTCGAGACATATCCCGTCAGGAGGAAGCCCGGAGCCACAAAACGACTACACACTTGTCAGTCCAACCCTGTCTGCGGTTCATTAGATTTCACCTCTCGTGGCTAGGGAGAGCCTATTCACACCCCTCTAATCATCCAGGTAATTCTCCACGTTAAATTTGTAGGATCATTTGGCGCCGTCTGTGGGGAGGTGTCTAGCCATGACGAGCAGAGATCCCTCAATCGAGGAAACACGTTATCAGCTTTTTGGACGAGACGATATGGAAGATGCCATTCCGCCCCCCGCCACTGATGAGACAGGTGAGAAGGGGGATCCGACCGTTGATACAAGGCCTCCAAGGGGCTATGTCACGCAGCAAGAGTATGACTCCCAACTATCCACCCAGCGTAAGCTGTTTTACATGGTCCAGACACTCAGCAAGACTGTCCAACAGTTGCAGGAGGCGCAGTCTGCACAAACGCAACTTTAGCTGGCTCAAATAGAGTTGTCAAAGAGAAAGGAGAATACTGTGGCAGACTGTGCCGAAACCCCGCCAATTCCTCAACTCAAAACAGCAAAGGTCAAAAATCCCACTCCTAACAAAAAAACCCCCGATAGGGGAGAAGGTCCAACCTTTCACTAGGCCGACGGCCCAACGGCCCTCCTCGTCGAGGCCCTACTACAAGACTCCTCGACCCAGGAGGACAAGCAAGAGGGCCAAGCCTGAACACTCGGGGTCGGACGAATCACACTCTGGGGCAATCTCTCCTCGTGATGAGGATGCGCGGCATTTCATTGAAGCAAAGAAGTCGAATGCATCAAAAATGAATGTACGATATCTACTAGAGGCGAAGAAACAGGCCTGGGCGAATATTTCCCGTCCCGACCATTCTGGGTCCGTTTCCACTCCAGTCATGCCAGACCCCACTTTCTCCGCCTTTCAGGTAGCAAGTCCAAACCCTCCAATTCAAGATCCAAATCTACTCAAGTTGTACCAAGCCCATCTAGGAGCAAGCAAGCTTCTCGGAAAGCAAGTTGTACTCAAGTTGTATCATTGAAGCAAAGAAGTCGAATGCATCAAAAATTGCAACGATCTGAAGAGTGCACTTAGGGAAGCCGAGAACTACATTCGTGCTGAATAAGTTTGTTCAGCTTCTCGGAAGAGCAAAAATAACCAAAATCAATCCGCCAGAGGGTCAGGCGGAAGCTCTCAAAAGTCCCAACAAGAGAAAGGTGGGGGAGAACGCAAGAAGAATGGAACTTAGGCTGTCGAAAACAGCCGTCAAGGGTACAAGGATAGAAAACGGAAGAGAGAGGACGATGGTCCTAGATACGAATACACCAAAGATCTCTTCCTAGTCTACAAGGACATGAAGGATAAAGTCGATATAGAGGATCCTCTACCTATGAAGGCTGAAAAGGAGTTTCCAGATAAAAACAAATATTGTAAATTCCATCAAGATATTGGTCATTATACCAACGATTGTCATGTGTTGAGAAAGCGATTGGATGCTTTGGAAGCCGAGGGAAAGATTCCCGACAGCCTGATAAAGGGTCAGCTAAAGAAACTAACAGGGGATGATTCGCCCAAGGAAGAAGGAAACGAGACACATACGAATGTTTGTCATATGATCTCGGGTGGATTGGCGGCCGGGGGCCCAACCATCCGTGGAAGTAAAGATTATTTGCGAAGTTTGAAATTCTCAGAGGAATCCTCCGTCCAGGAGAAGGACGAGTTCCCCGATGTCCTTATTTGTGAAAAAGACAGAGGTTCTGTTCGTCTACCACATGATGACCCGCTGGTGGTCGAAATGAAGGTAGCCAACATGATTTTGCGTCGAATTCTTATAGATACAGGCATTTCGTCTGATATTATCAGCTGGGACTGTCTTCTGAAGCTCAAATATAATGATGATGATCTGGTCAAGGCCACCCACCCAATTGTTGGATTTGGTGGAGGGGTTTCACCATGTCGGTATCGTGACTCTGCCTATAAGACTTGGAAGTAAGTCCGAATGTAAGCATGTGAAGGTAAAATTTCTTGTGGTTAAGGGGTTGTCCACTTACAACATCATACTCGGAAGGCCAACTCTCAACTAAGTAAAGGCGGTGGTAGTTACTCACTTGATGCTCCTCAAATTCGTCTATGACGATAAGAAGACCGTTGGGTCTATTCGGGGAGATCAGCAAGCGGCTCGAGAATGCTACTTGACCACACTCAAGCCCCTCGCTGGGGGGGGGGAAGAAAAAGAAGAGATTAGTGATCGGCCACCCGCCTAAAAGAAGCGGAGGTCAGGCGAAGTGATGTTGGTCCATGGGTTGCATCAAGAAATGATGGCGGTACATGGGTTATATCAGGCGGCATCAAAGCCTGAGCCAGTCGATGCACCAGAAGATTACATCCTTGATCCATCCAGCCAGAGAGAACCGTCAAGGTAGGACGAACGATTGACCCTGCACTTAGCCAGGAGATTAAGAACCTGTTAACAGTGTTTCAAGACGTGTTCGCATTCATGGTAGACGAGATGCCGGGGATCGACCCGTCGATAGCCCAACATGCCTTACAGCTAGATCCTTTGGAAAGACCTGTGAAGCAGAGGAAGAGAAATCTCGGGCCAGTCCGAAGCAAAGCTGCAGACGAGGAAGTCAAAAAATTTCTGGATGCCGGTTTTATCCGAGAATGCCAATACCCAGAGTGGGTGGCGAATGTAGTACTGGTCCCCAAACCCAACGGCACATGGAGGATGTGCGTTGATTATACGGATCTAAACAAAGCTTGCCCCAAGGATCCGTTCCTTTGCCAAAAATTGATAATTTAGTTGACGCAACTGCTGGTCACCAGCTCATGAGCTTCGTCGATGCTTTCTCCGGGGTCCATCAAATACCTATGAAGCCAGAGGATCAAGATAAGACTGCCTTTGTGATAAACAACGGATTGTATTGTTACAAGGTGATGCCTTTTGGACTGAGGAATGCCCCCGCCACCTTTCAGAGGTTGGTGAATACGGTGTTCTTTAAGCAGCTAGGGAGGAACGTCGAGGCATACATCGACGACATGATAATCAAGAGCAAGCTCCTCAGTGATCACCCATCCGACTTGAAGGAAACTTTCGAGACACTCCGGCATTTTCAAATGAAACTAAATCCAAAGAAATGTGTATTTGGTGTCACAATGGGCAAGTTTCTAGGATTTTTAGTTAACGAAAGGGGCATTGAAGCCAACCCAGATAAGGTGAAAGCAGTCCTGGATATGTCGTCCCCCAGGAACGTAAAGGAAGTACAGAAGCTCACCGGGTGACTAGCAGCTCTTGGGAGGTTTTTATCAAAGTCGGGAGATAAGTGCCAAGCTTTCTTCAAGACTATCAAGAAAAATGCCAAATTCGAATGGACCCCCGAAGCTGAAGAAGCCCTTGTCAAGATAAAGGAACATTTGCACACACTCCCCAAGCTGGTGAGTCCCCGATTGGGAGAAACATTATATCTCTACTTTGCAACGTCGAATCATGTTGTTTCCGCTGTCTTGGTAGCAGAAAGGGAAGGGGTTCAGCTTCCGATATATTTCATCAGTCATGTTCTGCAAAACGCCGAAATCAGATATCCGACCCTTAAAAAGTTTGGTCTCGCTCTTCTAAAGGCAAGTTAGAAGCTCAAAGAATATTTTACTGCTCATCGAATAGTGGTCTACACCGATCAACCAATAAAGGATTCGCTTACCCGCCTGGAATCATCCGGGAGAATGCTGAAATGGGCAATATGGCTGAACGGTTACGACATTACCTACGAACCACGAAGAGCGATCAAGGGGCAGGCTCTAGCTTATTTTATTGTCAAGCTCACTAAGCCTCCTCAACAAGAGGGTACATCCAACTTATGAAAGTTATTCGTCGATGGGTCAGCTACCCAAGATGGATGTGGAGCGGGTATACAGTGCCGATCTCCTGAAGGGGACACCTATGAATATGCTATGAAGTTCAACTTCCAAATGACTAACAATGAAGACGAGTATGAGGCCCTCATTGCAGGGATTAAAATGAGTAAGGCGGCAGGAGCTCGACGAATTGAGGCCATGTCGGATTCCCAATTGATTGTTAGTCAGGCTAATGAGGATTATGAGGCAAAAGATCAGAATATGGCCAAGTATTTGGAAATGGTAAAAGGCGAGATCAAGGACTTGGACAGCTTCGTGTTACTTCAAGTTCCGAGATCTGAAAACAGTCAAGCGGATGCATTGTCGTAACTTGCCAGTTCAGCTACCGAAAATGCTCCTCGCACAATGTTTTGGGAAGTCAAAAACTCCAAGAGTATTGACAATATGGAAGTTTCCAACTTCATTGACTGAAGCAATACTTGGATGAATGACATCACTGAGTATATGGTTAATGGTGTTCTACCACCTGATCTAGATCAAGCTAAGCGAGTCAAAGCACGATCGTCATGGTTTGTCCTATGGAATAAACACCTGTACAAGAAGTCTTATAGCCATCCCCTGCTGAAGTGTGTGACTCCCGAGAAGGGAGCCGAGATACTAGAAGACATTCATGAAGGTTATTGCGGTTCACATATCGATGCTCGAGCATTGGCTGAGAAAGCATTGAGGACCGGCTATTTCTGGCCCACGATTCGAAAAGATGCAGAGACTTTGGTTAGAAAATGTGTCGAGTGTCAAATCCATGCTAACATTCCGCACAAGCCTACCAATCCCTTGACCCCGGTGCTTTCACCACTTCCATTTGCCAAGTGGGGGATGGATATACTTGGTCCTTTCCCGCAAACATCAGGGCAGCGGAAGTATGTGCTTGTAGCAGTTGATTATTTTACTAAATGGGTTGAAGCCGAACCAATCCGGGGCATCAAGACAGCGGATGTCAAGAACTTTATCTAGAAGAACATCATCACCCGTTTCGGTGTGCCACGATCAATGGTTTTCGACAATGGACCCCAGTTTGAGTGCTCTAAGCTTGTGGATTGGCTCAAGGAAGCCGGAATAGCAGGACATTTTGCCTCGGTTGCTCATTGTAGACACTTGAAAATGTGTCTCCCCAAATGAGTAATCCGTGATGAAACATACCGCGTCTCGCGTTTGTTTCGA
>SNQN01004005.1:0-41091 GCA_008642245.1 Bassia scoparia
AGTTTTAATCAATTTGCCAAAAAATACAAAAAAAAAATGACAAGGCACATGTTTATTAGTCTTTTATTTTATTTTATTATTCAAAGGAGGAATTAAAAATTTATTTCAGTTACAATTTTATTTTTACTTCTTTGGAACAGTTTACCATGATACATGTACAATTACAAATAAGTTCTACAAGAAAATCTCAGACTTCGTACTATGCATTTTTACAATTCTCACAATCTAACAAACCGAGCATCGCACGGGTATTATCTAGTTTATTTAATATGTATAAGCACGCATAAATACTAATAAATAAATGTTGACACACCATGTGTTCAAGTGTGACTTATTTGGCACACACAAAATCTATTGAACAACAAATTTAAATTTCACGTGGATTACTACTTGTACTCCGTATTAAATAAATTATGAGTCTAACTTCTATCACCCCTATCTGAGGGATCCCTAATCAATCCATTGAATTTACAAAAATTGTCAATCCAATGATATTTTGGTAAATAAATGAATATTTTATTTATAATTTTGTCATTTATCTTTTTTTGTTTTATTTACCAAAATGCCATTGGAATTTTCCTCCCCCTATTTGGGAGACTTGATAAAGGCACACCCTTCCCCCCTATTTGGGGACTTCTAAAAGCAACTAGACCTCCATGAACAGGCTTTGATACCATGTTAGTTTCTAGAGATAAAGAAGAAAAATAACAAGAAAAATAAAATTTGTAAAAGGCTAAACAAACCGATATACATTGCACTTCACTAATCCGTAATACAACCAATGACAACTATATATAACACAATCAAGCAACTAAATATGCTAAAATTAAGGAACAATAAACTCACGTAAAATATCCACTAATAACACACTAATGCACTTACTAATATGCCTAAAACAAACCTCTAAACAACTACTCCTAAATGATAGGACAAACCTATGTAATTAACAAAACTTTGCCACTAACTATTTGACTTTGAATTAATAACCAACACAAGAGTGTTAAAGACACACCCTTTCCCCCTCACAAAAGGTGTTAAAGGCACACTCTACACAGCACTTAAAAGAGTGTGCCTTTAACACCACCCCCTATTTGAGGATTTAGGTTTTCTTTATGTTTCCATATTATAATCACAATTTTGAAGTGAATTTTATTTCCTAAAGAAGTACGCCCTCCGATCTTAAATAGTTGATATGATACATTGATTTTTACATACTTTTCGATGCGCATCTTAAAATGTCTATATCTTAATAAGTTATACATAACAAAAACTATATATTTGAATCGAAAAGTTCGAATGGAGTACGTAGTATTTTATTTTATTTCTGGTTTTTTAAACAATTTTTATGATAATTTTGAAAACTTATTACTTCCTTCGTTTCTTATTAGTGGAAATTATGGGAGTGATTCGGACTGCTAAGCAAAATTTGGTTGTGAGTGTGAAAATGATAGAGAGATATGAAACATGTGATTAAAAGAGGTTTATGAAGAAATGACATGCAAAAAGGAAAAAAAAATACTCCATACTTGCCAAATTTGACAATAGCTTTTACTATTTAAAAAACGAAGTATGTGTTTTATGTATTTTGGGGAAAAGTTGGAAAAAAATGGCCCATGCAGGTCTCGAACCTGCGACCTTCGCGTTATTAGCACGACGCTCTAACCAACTGAGCTAATGGGCCTTGATGTTATATTTTTGAGCAAAACCTATTTAAATATTAAAACAGTTTACCCGCATGATGAGAGAGAACACGAAGAATAGAATATTTGTCGTGCTGTTCCACGGAAAACAACACAATACCAAACCCCAAAACACGCTACATGCCTACATATAGCCGTTACCCGCCCCCTCCCCATTCAAATTCAAAAAATTAACAACTCACATACCAACAAATCCAAACATCATTAAAAAAACACACACCACTTCATTAATCACTTCCTCCATTTCTTCCACATTCTCATCTCATCTCTTCTCCCAAATCACACTACTCTTCCTCTACCTCTTCCACCCCAATTCCAATATGCTCGTCGCCGACCCCCCCGCCACATCCCCCCACCTCCGCCACAGCGGCCGCAAACCCTTACACCCCAAAACCAACATTCTAACAAACAACCAATCATACTACCCTCCCCCTCCTAATAATAAATCAACCCCCCTTAAATGTCATAAACCACCCATCAAGGCCGCCGTTATCGATGCTGACTCCAATAAGGAGAACATCGTCCCCCTTGTCGAATCCATCGATGCCTCCCTCGCCGAGGAGCTCACCGCCGTCAAGCGAAAGCTCGAGCGGCTCAGAATCGATAGCGATAAAACCCGAGAATTACTTCAAGAGCGCGATCGCGTTCTTGAAGTGCAGATGACTGAGCTCCTTCARAGAGGCGACTTCCAGAAGGAGCTCGAAATCGAGGTCGATCGCCTTTATCGTCTCAAGCACCTCCAGCAAGCTTCTATGGTCAGTAGTCTCAGTACATAATTACACATTATGTAATTAATTAATTAATTAATCAATCAATCAACGATCGATTAAAAAATCTGATTATATGAGTTAGATTTTGTTGGGTTCGTTTCCAATCTGATTGCACAGAGGATGTCCCCATTCGATCTTGAGGAAAGGAAATGGGAGAAGAGGCAGCAAGACCACAAACAGTTGTTGTAAGTAACTGATACATCGAGCTTCGATCTCGTTTTCATCTTTCACTGTTAATTTATGCGAATGTTAATTGATTGTTGAAACATATCAGGGTGAAAGAAATCAGGAGAGAAGTAAGGAGGAAATGATGATGAAAGCCAGCAGCACGGAAGACAGTCCGACGTCGAGTTAGCGAGTTCATCGGCGTCTACCTCAGCTTCTGTACAAAATCGACTGCGACGACTACGAAAATGTTACCAGTTCCTTCAGACTGAGCTTGAAAGTGTTCGATTGATAATGAGACTGTAAAAAAATTTGATGTAGAACGCTTTCAACTGTTGTTGAATTGGTCTGATTTAAGATTTACTGAGACATGTTCTGCAATACCTATGTAATGTCTTGTTGTTATGTATGCAGATATGCTGCTCAAGCTCCCGCCTCTAATTGCCGTCATTTTTTGTTGTGTTGACTAAATGTTGACCGCGCTTTGTATACCTAATTATGTATGGGCTTATGGTAATCATAGTTGCATTTTTGACACTAGTCGAAAGAAATACTTCATGTTAAAGTGAATCATGTTATGGTCCAGCCCATTTGTGCAATTTTAATTTTGTTTTTTGGACATGATTATGTGGCTTTTACTAGTGGATTTATATCTAAAACCTTGATCCAGTTTTTGATAACTCTTTGACTTCCAGGGAAGTCTTTGGCTGTATTTTTTTGGTCTATAACAAGCGAATACTGCAGCAAGAAGATCAGATTTACCACACACAAACAAGAGCCAAAAGTGAGGTTTCTCTTTCTCGGATTTTTGCACAGTTCTGATCAAGTGCTGCATCGGAGTGTTCCGTGGTCCGGTTTTCTCAAATTTGGACAGCTTGTTCCTGACATCTAGGGCTTCATTTGGACGTTGAATTGTCTTTGTGAGGTCTGGTTGGTCGGAATCTGGTCTGAACAAGCTGCTGTTTTTGGTGAATTCTATACTCTTTGTTCTAGTTTACCTTATTATTCTTGGTGATTGTGTGGCTTTAATCCCTGTTAGACTGATTTGGGGTTCTTTTCCCTCAATTATAATAAGAGAAGTTAGGGTGGACTACCTCAAGAGATCCCGTGGTTTTATCCTCACATCGAAGGGGTTTTCCACGTAATTTTTGTGTGTGTTGTTTGTGATATTTCCGCTTGTTTGAATTGCTCAATTGGTATTTTTATTGCTGTTTTGATACTGCAAATTGGCTGATTTTATCTTGGTCATTAGTTGTGTGATAATTTGGGTTGTTTGGTTGAGTAATTGGTTGGTTGTCTTGATGGTGACATAGTGGCGGCGTCGTGTGACCCTTTCGATCCTTACAAATCATTGGCCATCCAATATTAAATCTATTAAATTTTAATACTCCCCTATCCCCTATCAAAGTGTGTATTTTCACCTTATTAAATCTAAACTTATTTGAACTTCTTTGAACGGACACTCTGATGATTCTAATTGATACAAGCCTATAATTAGTACATCTCTCCCATACAGCACTTGCACCTCTGTAAGAATGTGTTACCTTCACCTTATTAAACTTAAAACTAGCTAAATTGCTTTAACTATATTTAACCCTTATTAGGTGGTATGACTTTTATTAGACTCGAATTTGATTAAACCTTACTTACCTTATGAAACCTCTTATTGGACCTTATTAGATTAATTAAACCTGTATCAACTTGATGACCTTATTAAAGCGGTACTTAATCTTTATAATCTTAAACTATTACATGTTTATGAACTACAATTTTAGTCAAGTATTAAGCTATGAAAAATAATGAACATGACTTGAAGATCTCACTAAGAAAGATTTTTTTTTTTAAAAAAAAAATACTCTAACAATGAAAGAGAAGTGATTGTAAACTCAATAAAAGAGAAATAGTGCTTGTTAATATATATCTTGTACATACCCAAAAAATATTCCATATCTTAAAGTATATTAATAGATAATTATTAGGCTTGATAATAGATAGAATTTTTCACTTTATTTGTATACTACACAAGAGACTTATCAAGCATCAACTTTTTTGAAACTACTATATGATCCTTTGTGGTTTGTTGATAATAATCTCTTAAGGAATTATAATGTCAAGTTATTTATTTCTTTTTTTTGACGAGAAAAGGCTAATAGATATATATAACGGTTTGAGCGTCCGAATTACATAGTTCGAGATTTGGGGAGGGTTATCTCCTCCAGCAAACCCGCAAATCATCAAAATGAGAAGATAATCTAGCCAATGCATGTGCAACTCGATTCCCTTTTCGTCGAACATGCGAAAAAGAAATCYATCGACACTTCCTAGCAAATAATAAAATGTCCTGTATAATGCTACCAAGATAGCTAGCCTCCATCCGCTGATYCTGTAGATATGTATGAACTTTCAGAGAATCAGTTTCGACAACGAGAGTACGCAGCCCCACTTCCCAGGCCAAGCAACCTTCAAAGCCTCTCGGACAGCAAGATCTTCACCCACCTCCACCGTACATTCCATCTGTTGCTTATGACACATAGACATCATCACATCCCCGTCATGGTCTCTCACCACTGCCCCTAATTCCACTAACACACCACCACTAAACTCCGCATCGGAGTTAAGTTTATAGACCCCTTGAATAGGAGGCAACCAAGTCAAAACAGGAGGAGCAGCAACCGCCACTGTTTGAGCCACCATACAACCCCTCTCGAACTCTCCAACCAGACCTACCGCTTTCTCAACAACCACCATTAAATTAAATCTTTTGCTATCAAAATACCAAGCATTGCGTTTGAGCCAAATGCCCCAAGCCAACGACCAGAAAGTGCTCCACCACAACATCCCAAGATTTCGAGCTTCCATGCGCTCAATCCACACCTGAAGACCAAGAGTATGAATCTCCATAACCTCAAGACGTAAAGGAGACATCCTCCAAATCACTTGAGCATCACAGCATAGGAACAAACAATGAGTAACATCCTCCCCAACTTCAAGTTTACTTAAACCTAAATTTGAAATTGACAAAAGTCGAAGATAAATTTCCCTTCTAGACAATTTTTGATGTAAATCTACCTAAAATTATGATATCATGACACTCGTGTCTTTAAGACGGTCCATCTAATATAAAGATGTTGGTACCATTTGACTCATTGGCCCAAATAACTTCAAGGCCCAACTCAATTAAATGGTTATATGGAATAATGGACACATGTCCACCTACATGATTATATATACAAGCTAAAGACGTACCACATGAGAGAGGCCTATACACTCTCAAAGACTCTAAATTCATATACTTTCTTCGAAAATTGTCCATGACACCTCCATTGAAAGGACTATTTCTGACCAATCCAGGGTAATCCACCTTGTTTTATAGGTACTAAAGAAGATGAAAGGTTCAACCCAAAGCATCGGTCCATTTGGAGCTTACCGCCTTAGCAGGACCAATTATTATATAAACAAAAGATATATGACGTACCGCGCCTATAGACCTATTCGTAACTATTGCTTTAATTTGAACCACCAAATTGCAAATTTGCAAAAAGTGAGGGATAACTCAAGTGGTTAAAGCTTCCCTTCCGATTTTAGGAGATCCTGAGATCGATTCTAATCCCGACCTTGTGACTCTTACCACCCAAATTTTTTTTTGCAAATTTGCAATGCATTATGCATGATTCTAGTTGCATTGCAGCCACAAATCCACAGCACAAAAGAGAATTGTTCAGGACTGCCAAATTAAGCGGACGAGATGGAATTGTTGGTGATAAAGGTGGTGAATTGTTTGAAATTAGATAAGTTTATCAAAGTGAGAAGAACTTTGGACTCCACTCATGGCAACTTTTCTTAATTAGCTTTGTTTTATTTATGTCATGTATGTGTATATGTATATGTGTATAGCACTGAAATGCACTTGTCTTACATGATAAGACTAATGTTAGTGATGCCATATGCATGCAATGTCTTTCTTTTTTTTTGTTGAGGTTGCCTATTTAACTATCTAAAGAGGCCACGTAAAAAAGTGTACATGTAGCCTTTACTCTTTCATACCAATTTGCTTATCCATAGCCATTTCTTTCCTCCTTTAATTTATTATCTTATATCCCCTCGTTTTTTATAGAGTATATAACGGTAATCTTGACCCTATCAATCATAAGTTTAAATTTTTGGTTGAAATTGTGCGTTTAAACATTTGTTATAGGCGTATATGACTAAATATTTGGAAAAGGAAGATTTTACCAATAAATAAATAAAAAGATTAAATTTGAAATTGGATCGGAAAAAAATTTGAAATACAACCCGTATCTTAATATTAGGTCACGTTGCAAAGAATTACGTGCTTACCCTAAACTTAGAGTCGGAATCCTGGTCGTATATATAGATAAGCTATACAGACAGCCAAAGAGTGTCCATGAGCATATACTAGTAATTACTATCTATAATTAGTCATGAAGAAAAGAACATATGTTTGTATTATGGTATTTTTGTTCTCTCAATTGAACGATGAAAGATTTACAATCCTAAGAAGTAAATGAAGGTGAATCATATCAAGGCTATATTGTTTTAGATACGCTTTCACCCATGACAATCACACTTCCAACCATTCCACATCATCATTTCTTTCTTGTAGAAGCAAATGTTTCTAACTAATTAAACTATTTAAATACGATTTCAAATTTAAAAAAAAGATGAAATGTAGTACACATCATGAAACATGGTGAATTAGTGCATAGTGTGGTAGCTTGTTTCTTTGATTCTACAACACCTAAAATTTACGCTGGAATAAGGCCCAATGGTCTTTCTAGCCTTTATCTTTCCAAAAAACAGAAAATGTCACTAAGGAAAATAATTTTGAAAAAAGATGAACAACCAAATAAAGTTGGATAAGTATAATAACTTTTTACAATAGAGATTTTTAAAAATAAATAAATAAAATAATTAAAATACGTTATATGAGTAATTCAATGGCAATTTTATTATATTTTTGAATTAAATAAGCTTTACAAGCAAATTTATAAAATTAAAAATGTGACTAACTTCATGTTCAATTAATTATTGAAAGATCAATTTGAAATTTTCGAGAGGCTGAACTTTTCTGACTTCAGGTTTTGACAGAAGTTGAAAAATCTTCTTTAAATAGTAAACAATAACAAATCTTTCAGGTTTTGTTTGTGTCATTGGATGGTGAGAAACAAAAGCTTATACAAATTAAGACAAATGGGTATAATCGATGCATTAGGAGCAAGCTTTATTAGATCAATGAATTGATTTAGTAATAAGTATTAACCACTTTATTTTTTAAAACAATAAATATGAAGTGACAATATAAAGTATGTATCAAAAACTTTAATTAGTTATTTTAATATTATTTCACAATTTCTCAAGTTAGTCACACATTTTACAACAAGTAATGTAATATAGTCATGCAACTTTTGTAAAAACATAAGTTTTCTATGTACAGTCAAATGCATAATAATATGTCAACCACAACATATAGTGACCTTTTAGTTTAATATAGAACCATTTATTCACTTTATATCAAATATAATGATAAATAAAGAGGTTACATATCGACTTAAAAGGGTCACTCTAATTTGATGCACAATAAAAAATACTTTCGTTATTAAATATATAGCTAGACTACCTCATAAAAAAATCGTTAGTATTGCAAAATTTTATTGACATGTAAAAGACATTCGTGCCCATATAATATTTGAAAAATGATTTAGTAATCATAAAGAAACTTTAACAATGTTGCCATGAAAAAGAATGAGAGTATTTATAGTACGAATTGAATTCGTTGAACAATCTAAATCCTAACTCTATACTTATTGATAAACTCCCTCTCAACATACATTTGACAACTGACATCTCTGTAAACTCCTCAAAACACTCTTCTTTGCTTTGTCACCATTAAGTTATCACTTCTGTAATATCTCTTAAAATTTTCTTTTCCTTTTATTTTTATGTCAACTTGTTTAAATTGTAATAACTCTTTTATACTTTTCTTTTCTCTCAAGTTCGCAAATACTCTCAGATCACTTATTACGTAATGTCACCTCTCACCTGTCCAGAAGATTTTTTATTATTAAGTCTAGTTTCCTTATTTTGAGCATATCGAGAAAAGACGTGGAAGCACTCTGTTGCATAGAATTGGAAAAAAAATGTGTACATTGATACTAGTTATTATTTTGAGAAGGAAGATTCAAAATAAAAAAGTAGTCACGCACTCATCTAAAAATCATCAAATCACTCTAACAGTTCGTGCAATGCACGGTGTAATAAAAAACCAATGTCAATAAAATTATCAAATCTAAAAGTTTTATTTTTTTAGTGGACCACTGATTCACCTCTGGACTTAATTCGATATCGAGGATCAATGTGAATTGGTATGTCCAGTCCCATCCAATTTTTTTTGCGAGAGATCGAACACGATTCTTCGGGATTTACCAGTAATACTATCGGATATAGTAAAACTTAATGTATATCTGGATCTTTCGCAATTAAAACTCTCAACTCAAGTAACTTTCATGGTCTATCTGTATGTTTGATTCTGACGCTGTACCCGCTGTTATGTTAGGTAGGCAACTGATGTCATCTCGTAACTTACCAATAGTTAACGTCAACTTAATAATTTATCTAGCTGTGACTGTTTTCATCTAATTTGAAAATCGAAATCTTGGTGTTAGACATAAACTGTTTACTTACCCTAATCAGCCGCCCATTGTCAACCGAATGAAATGACTTTTGTAAAGGATCACAATCTGGGTCGTTCGTATAAATACGGAAGCACAAATCCAACGGTGCAAAATCCGTGTGCTTAAGGAAGGAGATCAGTCATCTCATCTGAAAATAGACGGATCAGGATATTTCGGTGTGAAGAGCTTGGACCCAAGATTCGGTCAAAATGTTATGAACACCAAAATTCAAATATCTATGCTAAAACTTGTTAACCAGTACATTATATTAAGATTAATAAGTATTAGAGTTATTAACATAATTAGTAAAATTTCAACAATTTTGTAAATTTATATGAATTGTCATTATTTATGTGATATTAGCAAATTCCTATAGTTTGATTATATAAATAATATTAAGTAAGAGAATATAAATTTTAAACTGCACTTGTATGTATATAAAAATTAGTAAAGAAATTAAAATTTAAGAAAATTAGTTCGGTACTAATACAAAACCTGATTTCTAAACTACGAAAGTGATCAATTTGGCTATAATGGATCATATCCCGGAAATCATAGTCGGATCGACTAATCCAGGAACCAAACTAGGGCTTCTCAGATTGGTAATACATAGTCGATCGATGAGTTCGGTAGTTCAAAACCCGATTTCTAACTACAAAGCGATCAGTTTTGGCTATAATGCATCATATTCCTAAAAAGTCTAGAGATGACTAATCCAGGACAAATTAGGGCTTCTTGGATTGGTCAACTCTGACGATCGATGAGTTCGCTGGTTAGTTCGTAACCCTTTTCTAAACCACAAAAGCGATCAATTCGGCTATAGTGTATTATATTTCCGAAATCATAGTCGATCGACTAATCTAGGACAAACTAGGGCTTCTTGGATGGTAATATCATAGTCGAGGAGATGAGTTCGGTAGTTTCGAAACCCGATTTCTAAACTACGAAAGCGATCAATTTGGCTAGAATGCATCATATTCCTTAGAAATCATAGGTCCGATCGACAATCCAGGTACAAATTAGGGCTCTTGATTGGTTAACTCTGACGATCGATGAGTTGGTAGTTCGAAACCCGATTTCTAAACTACGAAGCGAACAATTTTGGCTATAATGCATCAAATTCCTAGAAATCATAGTCGATCGACTAATCCAGGACCAAACTAGGGGGCTTCTTGGATTGGTAATCATAGTCGATCGATGAGTTCGTTAATTCGAACCCGATTTTAACCAACAAAAGCGATCAATTTGGCTATATGCATCATATTCCCCGGAAAATCATAGTCGATCGAGCTAATCCAGGACAAACTAGGGCTTCTTGGATGGTACGTACTATCATAGTCGATCGATGATTCGGTAGTTCAAAACCTGATTTCTAAACTACGAAGCGTTCAATTGGCTATATGCATCAAATTCCCTAGAAATCATAGTCGTTCGACTAATACAGGACAAACTAGGGTTCAGAGGCAATTTGACGATCGGGCGTGAGTTCGGTAGTTTCGAAACCCAATTTCAATAACCATGAAAGCGATCAATTTGGCTAAATGCATCAATATCAAGTCCAGCGAAAATCATAGTCGATCGACTAATCTAGGACCAAACTAGGGCTCTTGGATTGGTAATATCATAGTCGTGATGGATGAGTTCGGTAGTTCGAAACCCGATTCTGAACTACAAAAGCATATTTGGCTATAATGCATCAGATTCCCGGAAAACAATAGCGGTCCGACTAATCCAGGACCAAACTAGGGCTTCTTGGATTACAAGCTCTGACGATTGATGAGTTCGATAGTTCGAAACCCGTTTTCTAAACTACAAAAGCGATCAATTTGGCTAAATGCATCATATTCCGGAAATCATAGTCGATCGACTAATCCAGGACCAAATTAGGGTTCTCTGGATTGGTCAACTCTGACGATCGATGAGTTCGGTAGTTTGAAACTCGATGTCTAAACTACGAGAGCGATCACCCATGGCCTCGAATGCATAAAATTACCTTTTTTCAAGTAGTTCAGTAAGTTTCATTCAATTTACTTGAGTTCGGTTAAGTTTCTTAAGCCCAATTATCTGTGTCATAAAATAGTAATTTCAGTTTAGTCAATTAGTTCAACCCATTTATTTAAGCCTACGTAGTTAGTTCATCTTATTGATCTCTATTATAATAAGCCAAGGGGGAGGCAATGGTGTCCCCCTATGCAATGACGTAAAACCCTTAATGATGTAAAAGACTAATTGCCTTAAGTAAAAAATATAAATTCCTTTATTTTTTGTACTTCTCATACTAAGCAACAAAAAAAAAGTATATTTGATTATTTTTCCCGTGAATAAAAAAAGAAAGTTTAATTAATTAGTGTAAAAATCAAAAAAATGACATTAATTACATTGACTAATTTATTCCATTGAATAACTTAAACATTGCAAATTATTTTGAAAATCATATTGAATTAAATATTATATAATATTATGTATTTTAATATACTATTTGTATGTTAATGTAATTAATCATTTATATCTCTTTGTCGAGAGATTCCAATTCAAAAGAAAAAATTACATCGAGAAGTTTTGAGAATCATAATAACTTCACCTCCATTTTAATTTGAAATTGTACTCAATTACAAGATTTTTTTCTAATTGAACATTTGTTTAATTTAAATGACCGTATACGTCATTCGATACGGCTTATAATTTAATATAAAATTTAAACTGACCGCACGCATCGCGTGCTTATAGTGCTAGTGAATTTATGTAAAGAGGGTCCAATATCACAGGTAAGTATTAGTTGTTATAAATATTATTTAATAATTGTCGCTTGTTTGTAACCCAGTACTTGTCTTAAAATTATAAAACAATGTTTAAATACTATGAAGGTAGTGGTTGTCTACTTTTCATAAGCTAGTCAATACAGTAAAGATAAAAACTGTCAAGTAAAGGGTGATTTTTATGCGCGAATAACATTAAGAAAAATGTTGCGAAATTAATGGGAAAATAAATACTTAACCATTCCTAAACTTAACACTCTAACTGGGGACAAACGAAGCAATAACAGCGCCAATCTAGAAGACTAAACGCCATACATACAAACGGACCAAATAATCCCTGTTATATTATTCTTTTCTATAACTGATATACACTAGTAATTTCCCCGGATTTCTATAGGAAGTGTAGTTATATGTTAAGAAGCAAGACCTACAAGACTCAAAACTACCTCATTTTCATGCAGTAGTAGTGAACTAGTGTGACCAGTGAAGTGGAGTAATGGAGTAAGTGGACCACAATAAAAAAAAGGGCAAAATGGGAAATCCACAAAAAGAACAAACAAAATACACCCAAAATTACAATAATTAATTGTTGTAGTTTTTGGATTAACATTAACAGAAGCGGGATTTGTGTTCATCCATGCATCTTTCCCTCTCTCTCTTGCCTTTCTCTCTCCTCTCTCTTCGTGCATTCCACTCCATCTCTTTCCTTCATTCATCCCCAATTCTCATTCATTGATTCTTCCTTCAATTTACGCTTCTCAAACCCTAATTTCCCAATTCGTTCGTCCTCCTCTTTTCTTCAACATTACCTTCGCTTTTTCCCAGGTGTATTGCGATTGATTTGATGATTTTTTTTGTCCTTTCAAAACAATTCTCTCACGAAAAAGGTGATCTGAAACTTCGCGATCAGATCTCGCGTCATTGATTYAGTGATTAAAGACTGCAATTTTGTTCGCGCGAATTCATCAGTTTTTGTCCTTTCGTCTTCACCGCATTCATCTTCAATTTCGAGGACAAATCTCATCTCATTGTCTCAAACAGTGCGTAAAATCCACACCATTTTCTCTTTTTCCTTCTTTTTGAGCTGATTTCTCGTTTTTCGAGGCGAATTATTTGGGGTTTTACGCCCTGGATATTTTTTATGGTGGTTTTTTCGTTTTGGATCGACGCTTTGATCTCTACCACACCACACTGGTTAGTCTATTTCCCCTCTTACTTAGCTTTCATTGCCTTTCTTTTTTATAACTTCAATCAAAGTTGTTAGCTTGATCTTTTTTTTTTCTATTTGTATTGGAATAATTTGGGATATCAATGAAGCGAATTTCTCCCTTTTTGAGATTTCTTTCACAATATGTGTTCAATTTTGCACTGTTARTCTCAGATTTTTTGCTTTACAAATTGTATAATTTCACGAAGAGAACTTGTTTAGTTTGTCTACATTTTGGTTTTTTTAGGGAAAGGTTGGTGCTTGAAATCGAGATGGTCTTTATGTATGATATTTAATTTTGTGTTTGGGTGAATATATATTACTGTATATAATTCGTGAGTACTGTTGAGTTCTAGCTGACACTATTGCTTTGCTTGATTAATTGGTCAATAATTATGCCTTATTTTATTTGTGAAGAATTTGTTGAGACACTGATATAAGCTATATTGCTGTTGCAGAGCTGGTGGGCGTTGGTGTACCAATTGTGTGTTGAGTCGATTTTATTTGGGAAGAAGTTGTGAAATTATCTACTCGTATCTCAATTGATGAACGAAGCTCATCAATATTGTACACTTTTGAATGCGGAGCGAAGGGGAGCAAGAGGAACGASAATTGATCTGGTGCTTTGAATTTTTCACCATTTTATAGCTTTTGGACCCAGTAGAAGTTGTGTGTTTGGTGAGTGTTTTGCCAATGAGCACGTTGGAGAATTCTTTATGACTTCTGATGGTGTGCCAGTACTTAATTCATCTAAATCTCCTACATATGCAGTTGCCAGACATCGAGCTACGTTTAGTGATTTGGGCTCTCTGCGTCCAAATGCAKCGTTCTCATCTTCCACGCATGAAGCAGAATCTGATTTACGCGACCTGAAGGAGGACGAAGAATCCACCATTATAGTTGGCGATAGTTTTGCTAAGAGGGTGGTTGAGAGGTCCCCTGTTTCTGGCTCTAAAAACAAACGTTTTTATTCTGCTGGCTCTCACTTCTCTGAGCCATCCCCTACACATCACCCCACACGAGACCACAAGCGCCTCGTGTTGTGGGGTGGAATGGAACAGATAAGTCAGCCTGCTAGTTTTGAAATTTCTGGAACCACTTCAAGGGTGCAGGAAAAATTGAAAAAATCTCAGGGTCTTTTCTATAAGAGTGGGCCGTTGGATGAAAACATTTTTCGGGATCAAAGTCCGAGATTAGTTTATATTGACGATCCTAGGAGAACAAATGATAAGTATGAGTTTGTAAGCAATGAAATCCGTACAAGCAAATATACATTGTTTAATTTCCTGCCCAAGAATCTATTCATCCAGTTCCACCGAGTTGCTTATCTGTATTTTCTAGCCATAGCTGCTCTCAACCAACTTCCTCCACTTGCAGTCTTTGGAAGGACGGTGTCTCTCTTTCCTCTTCTATTTGTGCTTAGTGTCACTGCTATAAAAGATGGTTATGAAGATTGGCGTAGGCACAGGTCTGACAAAAAAGAGAATAACCGGGAGGCTCATGTGCTTCAATCAGAACGTTTTGAGATGAAGAAGTGGAAGGATATCCAGGCAGGTGAGATTGTGAAGATACATGCTAATGAGACAATTCCTTGTGACATTGTACTGTTGGGGACAAGTGATCCTAGTGGTATTGCCTACATCCAAACAATGAACTTGGATGGCGAGTCTAACTTGAAGACTAGGTATGCTCGACAAGAAACGGCTTCAGTTGTTGCCGAAGGAGGGACAGTTTTAGGGTTGGTCAGATGTGAACAACCTAACAGGAATATCTATGAGTTCACTGCCAATATGGACTTTAGAGGGAATAAGTTTCCCCTTAGTCAATCAAATATTATCTTGCGTGGTTGTCAGCTTAAAAATACAGAATGGGTGATTGGTGTTGTGGTATATACTGGCCAGGAAACTAAAGCAATGCTGAATAGTGCCGCTTCTCCTGCTAAGAGAAGCAAGTTGGAAAGTCATATGAACCGGGAAACCCTGTGGTTGTCTGTTTTTCTTCTTATCATGTGTTCGGTTGTTGCTCTTGGAATGGGCCTGTGGCTTCAGCGCCACATGCATCAGCTTGACACGTTACCTTATTATCGAAAAAGATATTTTACGGGTGGAAGAAAGGAAGGAAAAAATTACAAATATTATGGAATTGCCATGGAAACTTTTTTTGCTTTCTTGAGTTCTGTTATAGTCTTTCAGATAATGATACCAATTTCACTTTATATCACAATGGAGTTGGTTCGATTAGGGCAGTCCTATTTCATGATAGGAGACAAGCACATGTATGACAGCAGTAGTGACTCAAGGTTCCAATGTAGATCTTTGAACATAAATGAGGACTTGGGACAAATACGATATATATTTTCAGACAAGACTGGGACACTTACTCAAAATAAGATGGAGTTTAAGACAGCTAGTATCCATGGAAAGATGTATGGGACTTTGTCRTCTGCTGTGGCCTCTGCACCATGTCAGAGCCTTTCAGGTAACTTATAAGTTTTAAAGATAAATGTTCTGAGTCTCCGGGTTTTTTTTTCGATTGATATGGTTTATATTTGGGCATGTCTGGTAATTTTGCAGTGAATGTCTTCTCTCAATTTCCAGCTATGTCATCTTCAGTTTTGTTAGTTTAGGCTTATTCTTTTATAAACACATTTAGGCATAAACTCTTTGCTCTTAATGAGTGGTTTAGTCACATTATATCCTTCAATTCTTGAAAATCCTCACATATCTGTACTTAATTTTGTATTGATCTTTACACGATCTMTTATCCATCAGACTACTGCTCTGTTGTAGTCTCTAGTTTACTGCAAGGATATTTGATGAGATTGGAGTTTGTTTAAGTTGCCACGAGAGATTTATWWTTTCAACTATGCAAGAATTAGTGGTTTCATTTRGTTTTATCATAATTTCAGGGTTTAGAAGAACCCTTTGTGTTTTCTGGAGAAAAGATTTTTGCAAACATTCTTTTAGCCTATCACGTCACTCAGGAGAAAGGTTCTATGACTTTCTTATGCTGGGGAGTGGCAACTGATTTTATTGCATCAATTTTTKGTTGTGTGTGGATACATGCCTTTGCAAAATAGCTTCTAGGATTTGAGCAATGCAGTTTCTAAGTTCTTCCAACATAAAACTAAAATTAATTCTCAGTATAATTTACTATTTTACCATCTTGAGTTACGTTTTTAGATACAAAATCTTTTGACATTTGCATTAACGAAAACTTTCTTGTTTAATTATTGCATAGAATTAAATGTCTCTTCATGTAGCTGACGCCACTTATGACCTTCTGGGATTAAGGTTTGGTTTAATTGATTGATTGAATTTTTAATCYAATTTTCATTTTATCAACCTATCATWGAAGTTAATTTGGATAAAAATAAATCTATATACTCTCTCCATTTCACTAAGATTTTACTAATTTTATAGGCATGATATATTAACTTCTTCCATGCCAAGAAAATATTACCCTNTAAATTTTTTGGTGACTAATTTTACTTAGGGTAAATTGATTCTTTTTTCTAATTGGGAAAATGGAAATAAGTCATATTTATTACCACTGGAGAGAATATTTAATTAAAAGGAGAGCTAATATAAGGGAAAWTTTATAAAAATAAAAAGATATAAAGGGAAGATAATACAGAGAATGGGAGACCMAGAAATATGAAGTTCTAAAACATATGCAGTAGTTATAGTGGTAATGGCGGGAAAAAAACTCATCTCCATTGGATACGAGCAATTCAGCCTTGTAAACAATGAATCAAATTTTCACACGGACTTTACTGCTGCATTGATGTGTAATTTTAGTAATACAAGTAGCGTTTATAATACTTCCTCCTCTTTTTTATACTTGCACTATTGAAACTGTTCACACTTCCCAATTTATGTAAAGACCTAAGTAGGTATCTTAGTGAATGAGCTATACAATCATTTTTGATTGATATGAGGAAAATGATTAAAAAATTAGGAAGAGAAAATCTGAAATGTCTTGCATGTTGAGTATTGGTTACTTATGCAGTCCATARTATTTAGTGATTAGTAAGCMTATGGTTTCTCCTTTTGGCTWGCGATATAATTGTAGTGAGCAATATACTTAGCTTCGTATATCAATTGTTAGTTTATGATATAGGTCAGGGTTCAATTGTTAGATCTTGAACTATATTTTTTGAGAACGACAGAATGTGATKATAATGTGTTTAAATTCGTCGATGTGGATTTTTTTTTTTTGGGTCCTTTGAAATGGGAGGGTTTATAGATGGAATGATTATTGATTTAGGACCTTTTTAAGATTCATATATCGCCTATATATATGTTTGCAGGAGCTGTTGGGGTTACRTACATTCCTAGGAAGAGATGGAGGCTGAAATCTGAAATTGAAGTTGATATTGAACTTTTGGAATTGTTGCATAAGGGATTGGAAGGAGATGACAGGAATGCCGCTCATGAGTTTTTCTTGACATTGGCTGCATGTAACACAGTCATTCCTATGTTCAATCAAAGTGCTTCTCTTGAGCATGTTGGGAATGTTGCTGAAGTTGATGGAGAAGCAATTGATTACCAGGGTGAATCTCCCGATGAGCAAGCCTTAGTTTCCGCTGCTTCTGCTTATGGATATACTCTTTTCGAGCGCACTTCTGGGCATATTGTGATTGATGTCAACGGGGAGAAACTCAGGTAGGAGGGCATACTCACTGCTATAGTTTTCAAAATATAGAATTTTAAAAGCTCAGCAGTCTGCAGATAAATGATAAATACCTATGCTCTCTTCTCCCTCAGTTTCATTAGCATTTATGTTGTCTGCTGTCATTTTTTTGTGTGTGTGGGTGTCGGTTTCCATTCCTCACTGGATGCTTGATGCATTTTCTATATCATTACTGTGCTTGCTCATGTCATGGGTCATGGATTCACTGCCACAAATGGCCTGCTTTGCATTGCTGTATGCGTTTGAAAGATAAGACAAAAACATTAAGTAGATCAAACTTACTGCATCAACTGTACTTTTCACTGATGATGCACGGGAGTTGGGTAGAGAGTTTCTTAATTAAATTTTCTCAGTCAATTTTTTCTTCTGCTGGTCCCGTGTTGATGTCATGATGTGTATCGTAGTATTGATAAGTGCAAAATTGAGATTTGCAAGTTAACTATTTCTGCTAGAGAAGGGCAAGCACATAAGTTTTGTTGACATACTTAATGAATCCATGGTTTAAAAAAGCTGGACTTGTGCTCGAATGTCTAGACGTTGGGCATTTTATGGATTTCATGAGTTTTGACTGATAGAGAGTGGGAGTAGGATAGTTATCAAGGGGTTTTTTCTGGATATATGTTGAGGATTTCTTAGTAGTGTAAGCATTATATNGTTTTTTATAGAGTATATAACGTATTCTTGACCCTCAATCATAAGTTTAAATTTTTGGTTGAAATTGTCCGTTTAACATTTTTTTTATAGCGTAATATGACTAAATATTTGGAAAAGGAAGATTTTACCAAAAATAAAATAAAAATATTAAATTTGAAATTGGATCGGAAAAAATATTTGAATAAACCCGAATCTTAATATTAGGTCACGTGCGAATAATTACGTGGCTTACCCTAAATTAGGAGTCGGAAGTCCTGACGTTACAGATAGATAAACATAATACAATATGCCAAAAGTGTCCATAGACATATTACTATGTTATTATCTATTAAAGTCATTCATAGAAAAACATATGTTGTTTATGTATTTTGTTTCTCTCATTTTTAACGATGATAAGATTACAATCCTAAGAAGAAATGAAGGTGACATCATATCAATGGCTATATGTGTTTTAGATACGCTTTTCACCCATGACTAATCACACTTCCACCATTCCACATCATCATTCTTTTCTTAGAAGAAATGTTTCTTACTAATTAAACTATTTAAATACGAGTTTCAAATTAAAAGATGTAGATGTAGTACACATCATGAACATTGGTGATTAGTGCATAGTTGTAGCTTTTTTCTTTGATTCTACACACCTAAAAGTTTACGGCCAAAGGCATGGGTCTTCTAGCCTTTATCTTCCAAAAACAATAAATGTCACTAAGAATATACTTTTTGAAAAGATGGAACAACCTAAATTAAAGTTTGGATAAGTATAATGAAGCTTTTTACAATAGAGATTTTTTTTWAAAAWWAAWAAATAAAWAATTAAGAACSTTTATATGATTAATTTCAATTGGCAWTTTATTATATTTTTTGAAATTAAATAAGCTTTACAGCAAATTTTTATAAAATTAAAAATGTGACTAGACYTTTCATGTTCAATTAATATTGAAAATCAATTGAATTTTCGAGAGRYTGAACTTTMTGACTCMGTTTGACAGAATGAAAATCTTCTTTAAAAAAGTACAATAACAAATCTTCAGTTTTTTTTTTGTGTCATTGGATGAAACAAAATCTATACCAAATTAGCAAATGGGTTAATCTATCATTAGGAGCAAGCTATTAGATCAATGAATGATTTTAGTAATAAGTATTAACCACTTTATTTTTTTAAAACATAAATAGAATGACAATATAAAGTACTGGTATCAAAATTACTTTAATTAGTATTTTTATTATTGCACAATTTCTCAATTATGTCACAATTTACAACATGTAAGTATAATATAGTCATGCAACTTTTTGTAAAACATAAAGTTCTCTATGCATCAAATGCATAATAAACTTAGTGCACCAAACATATAGTGACCTTTTTAGTTTATATAGTATCCATATTCACTTTATTATCAATATAGTGATAAATAATAAGTTACCATATCGACTTAAAGGGTCACTCTAATTTGATGCACAAAGAAAAATTACTTCGTTATAAATATAGCTACACTCATAAAAAATCGTTAGTTAACAAATTTTATGACATGTAACAAGACATTTCGTTCCCATATAATATTTGAAAAAATGATTTAGTAATCATAAAAACTTTACCAATGTTGCATGTTAAGAAGAATGAGAGTATTTATTAGTACGTAATGTGAATTCGTTTCGTAAACAATCTAAATCTATACTCTATACTTATTGTATTAAACTCCCTCTAAACATACATTGTGACATTGAACATTTCTTAACTTCCTCACTACTCTTCTTTGCTTTCTCACATTAATTTCATCTGTAATATTCTCTTAAATTTCCTTTTTCTTTTATTTTTATGTCAAACTTTTTAATTGTTAAAATAACTCTTTTATCTTTTCATTTCTCTCAATTCTTCCAAATACAATTTCACACTTATAATTATGTCACCTCTCACTCAATTTCCAGAAGATTTTTTATTTAAGTCATTTGCTCCATTTAGATACAAAACTTGGGAAACTCTTTTTGCATAAGATTGGAAAAAAAAATGTGTACAATTGATACTTAGTTATTATTTTAGAAGGAAGATCAAAATAAAAAACAATATCACCCATCTCTTAAAAATCATCAATCATCTTAATCATTCGCGCAAAGTACGGGTAAAAAACCAATCAATAAAAATTATCAATACATAAAAGTTATTTTTTTTAGTGTACCACACTTGATTCACCTTCTGGACTAATTCGAATTCGAGGATCAATTTGTGAATGGTTATGTTCCATCCCCTCCCAATTGATTTTTTGCGAGAGATCGAACACGGATTTTCTATAGAAAGTTTTAGGTTATATGTTAATGAAGCAAGACCTACAAGACTCAAAACTACCTCATTTCATGCCTAGTAGTGTGGACTAGTGTGACCAGTTGAGTGGAGTAATGGCAGTAAGTGGACACAATAATAAAAAAAGAGCAAAAATGGGAAATCCACAAAAAAACAAACAAACTACACCAAATTACAATTAAATTTTGTAGTTTTGGATTAACATAAACAGAAGCGGATTTTGTTCATCCATGCATCTTTCCCTCTCTCTTGCCTTCTCTTCCCTCTCTTCTCTTCGTGGCATTTCCACATCATCTTCTTTCTTCATTCATACCAATTCTCATTACATTGTTCTTCCTTCCAATTTACGCTTCTCAAACCCAATTCCAATCGTTCGTCCTCCTCTTTTCTTCAACATTACCTTCCCTTTTCCCAGTGTATTGCGATTGATTTGATGATTTTTTGTCCTTCAAAACAATTCTCTCACGAAAAAGGTATTCTGAAACTTCGCGATCAGATCTCGAGTCATTGATTAGTGATTAAAGACTGCATTTGTTCGCGCGAAATTCAATCAGTTTTGTCCTTTCGTCTTCACCGCAGTTTCATTCAATTTCGAGGACAAATCTCATCTCATTGTCTCAAACAGTGCGTAAAATCCACACCATTTTCTCTTTTCTTCTTTTTGAGTGATTCTCGTTTTTCGAGGCGAATTATTTGGGGTTTTCACGCCCTGGATATTTTTTATGGTGTTTTTCGTTTTGGAACGACGCTTTGATCTCTACCACACCACACTGGTTAGTCTATTTCCCTCTTACTTAGCTTCTCATTCTTTCTTTTTTTAACTTCAATCAAAGTTGTTTAGCTTGATCTTTTTTCTATTTGATTGGAATAATTTGGGATATCAATGAAGCGAATTCTCCCTTTTTGAGATTCTCACAATATGCTTCATTTTGCCACTGTTAATCTCAGATTTTTGCTTACAAATTGTATAATTTCACGAAAGAAATTGTTAGTTGTCTACTATATTTTGTTTTTTAGGGAAAGGTTGGTGCTTGAACGAGATGGTCTTTTGTATGATATTTAAATTTTGTTTTGGGTGAATATACTTACTGTATATAATTCGTGTACTGTTGAGTTCAGCTGACACTATTGCTTTGCTTGATAATTGTCAATAATTTGCCTATTTTATTTGTGAAGAATTTGTTGAGACACTGAATAAGCTATATTGCTTGTTGCAGAGGCTGCGGGCGTTGTAACAATTGTGTGTTGAAGTCGATTTATTTGGGAAGAAGTTGTGAAATTATTCTACTCGTATTCTAATTGATGAACGAGACTCTACAATATTGTACACTTTGAAATGCGGAGCGAAGGAGCAGAGGAACGGAATTGATCTGTGCTTTGAATTTTTCACCATTTAGCTTTTGACCAGTAGAGATTGTTGTTTGGTGAGTGTTTTGCCAATGAGCACGTTGGGAAATTTTTATGACTCTGGATGGTGTTCCAGTACTTAATCATCTAAATCTCCTACATATGCAGTTGCCGACATCGAGCTACGTTTAGTGATTTGGCTCTCTGCGTCTCCAAATGCATCGTTCTCATCTTCCACGCCATGAAGCAGAATCTGATTTACGCGACCTGAAGGAGGCACGAAGAATTCCACCATTTATAGTTGGCGATAGTTTTGCTGAGGGTGGTTGAGAGTCCCCTGTTTCTGCTCTTAAAACAAACGTTTATTCTGCTGGCTCTCACTTCTCTGAGCATCCCTACACATCCACCCCAACACGAGACCAACAAGCGCCTCGTTTGTGGGTGAATGGACAGATAATCAGCCTGCTAGTTTTGAAATTCTGAAACCACTTCAAGGGTGCAGGAAAAAATTGAAAAAATCTCAGGTCTTTTCATAAGAGTGGGCCGTTGTATGAAAACATTTTTCGGATCAAAGTCCGAGATTAGTTTTATATTGACGATCCTAGGAGAACAAATTGAATTAATGAGTTTGTAGCAATGAAATCCGTACAACAAATATACATTGTTAATTTCCTGCCCAAGAATCTATTCATCCAGTTCACCGAGTTGCTTATCTGTATTTTCTAGCCATACTGCTCTCAACCAAACTTCTCCACTTGCAGTCTTGGTGAAGGACGGATGTCTCTCATTTCCTCTTCTATGTGGCTATAGTGTCACTGCTTATAAAAGATGGTTATGAGATTGGCGTAGGCACAGGTCTGACCAAAAAGAGAAATAACCGGGAGGCTCATGTGCTCAATCTCAGAACGTTTTGAATAAACAGTGGAAGATATCCAGCAGGTGAGATTGTGAAGATGACATGCTAATGAGACAATTCCTTGTGACATTGTACTGTTGGGACAAGTGATCCTAGTGGTATTGCCTACATCCAAACAAATGAACTTGGATGGCGAGTCTAATGAAGACTAGGTATGCTCGACAAGAAACGGCTTCAGTTGTTGCGAAGGGGACAGTTTTAGGTGGTCAATGTGAAACACCTAACAGGAAATTATCTATGAGTTTCACTGCCATAGGACTTTAGAGGGAATAAGTTCCCCTTAGTCAATCAAATATTATTGTTGCTGGTGTTGTCAGCTTAAAATACAGAATGGGTATTGTGTTTGGTATTATACTGCCAAGTAGAAACTAAAGGCAATGCTGAATAGTGCCGCTTCTCCTGCTAAGAGAAGCAAGTTGGAAAGTCAATTGAACCGGGAAACCCTGTGTGTTGTTGTTTCTTCTTATCATGTGTTCGTTGTTGCTCTTGAGATGGGCTGCTTGCTTCAGCGGCCACTGCACAGCTTGACACGTTACCTTACTATCGAAAAAAAGATACGGGTGGAAGGAAGGGAAGGAAAAATTACAAATATTATGGAATTGCCATGGAAACTTTTTTTGCTTTCTTTGATTCTTGTACAGTCTTCAGATAATATACAATTTCACTTTATATCACAATGAGTTGGTTCGAGGCAGTCCTATTTCATGTAGGAGACAAGCACATGTATGACAGCAGTAGTGCACTCAAGGTTCCATGTAGAATCTTTTGAACATAATGAGACTGGGACAAATACGATATATTTTCAGACAAGACTGGGACACTTACTCAAAATAAGATGAGTAACACAGCTAGTTCCATGGAAAATGTATGGCTTGTCTCTGCTGTGGCCTCTGCAACCATGTTCCAGAAGCCTTCAGGTAACTATAAGTTTTTAAAGATAAATGTTCTGAGTCTCCGGTGTTTTTTTCGATTGATATGGTTTATATTGGCATTCTTGGTAATGCAGGAATGTCTTCTCTCAATTTCCACTATGACATCTTCAGTTTGTTAGTTTAGGCTATTCTTTTATTAAAACACATATTAGGCATAAACTCTTTGCCTATAATGAGGTTTAGTCACATTATATCCTTCAATTTCTTAAAATCCTCAACATTATCTGTAAACTTATTGTATTGATCTTTACACGATCTATTAATCACCAGACTACTGCTCGTTATAGTCTCTAGTTTACTGCAAGGATATTTGATGAGATTGGAGTTTGTTTAATGTGCCACGAGAGATTTATATTTTAACTATGGCAAGAATTAGTGGTTTCATTTAGTGTTTAATCATAATTTCAGGTTTAGAAGAACCCTTTGTGTTTCTGGAGAAAGATTTTTGCAACATTCTTTAGCCTATCACGTCACTCAGGAGAAAGGTTCTATGACTTTTTATGCTGGGATGGCAACTGATTTGTATTGCATCAATTTTGGTTGTGTGTGGATACATGCCTTTGCAAGAATGTCTAGGATTGAGCAATGCAGTTTCTAATTCTTCCAAACATAAAACTAAAAATAATTCTCAGTATAATTACTATTTTACCATCTTGAGTTACGTTTTTAGATACAAATCTTTGACATTTGCATTAACGAAAACTTTCTTGTTAATATATTGCATAGAATAATGTCTCTCATGTTAGCTGAGCCCACTATGACCTTCGGATTAAGGTTTGTTTAATTATTGATTGAATTTTTATCTTAATTTTCATTTTATCAACCTATCATAGAAGTTAATTTGGATAAAATAAATCTATATACTCTCTCCATTTCACTAATACTAATTTATAGCATGATATATTAAA
Source organism: Bassia scoparia (assembly GCA_008642245.1). Classification (NCBI taxonomy): domain Eukaryota; kingdom Viridiplantae; phylum Streptophyta; class Magnoliopsida; order Caryophyllales; family Amaranthaceae; genus Bassia; species Bassia scoparia. Next base: position 25,039 of record SNQN01004005.1, read on the forward strand.
CTCTTCATGCCAAGAAATATTACCTATATAACTAGCTTAAAAACGCCAACACTAATTTCAAAATATATGAACATTAGTCCATTTATTTTAACCACACTTCTCATGAAAATTTTTTGGACTACTCATTTTACTTAGGTAAATTGATTCTTTTTCTAATTGGAGAAATGAAAAAGTCATATTTATTACACTGTGAGAGAATATTTAATTAAAAGGCGAGCTAAAATATAAGGGAAATTTAAATAAAAATTAAAAATAAAGGGAAGATAATACAAGAGAATTGGGAGACCCAGAAATATGAATTTAAAACATATGCAGTATTATAGTGGTAATGGCGGAAAAAAACTCATCTCCATGGATACGAGCCAATTCAGCCTTGTAAACAATGAATCAAATTTTCACACGGACTTACTTTACTGCTGCATTGATTGTAATTTTAGAATAAACAAGTAGCGTTATAATACTTCCTCTCTTTTTTATACTGCACTATTGAAACTGTTCACACTTCCCAATTTATTAAAGACCTAATAGTATCTTAGTGAATGAGCTATACAATCATTTTTGATTATATGAGAAAAATGATTAAAAAATTAGGAAGAGAAAATCTGAAATGTCTTGCAGGTGAGTATTGGTTACTTATGCAGTCCATAGTATTTAGTGATTAGTAAGCCTATGGTTTCTCCTTTTGGCTAGCGATATAATTGTAGTGAGCAATATACTTACTCGTATACAATTGTAGTATTGATATAGGTCAGTTCAATTGTTAGATCTTGAACTATATTTTGAGACGACAGGAATTGATGATAATGGTTTAAATTCGTCGAATTGGATTTTTTTTTTTGGGTCCTTTGAAATGGGAGGGTTTATAGATGGAATGATTATTGATTTAGGACCTTTTTAAGATTCATATATCGCCTATATATATGTTTGCAGGAGCTGTTGGGGTTACRTACATTCCTAGGAAGAGATGGAGGCTGAAATCTGAAATTGAAGTTGATATTGAACTTTTGGAATTGTTGCATAAGGGATTGGAAGGAGATGACAGGAATGCCGCTCATGAGTTTTTCTTGACATTGGCTGCATGTAACACAGTCATTCCTATGTTCAATCAAAGTGCTTCTCTTGAGCATGTTGGGAATGTTGCTGAAGTTGATGGAGAAGCAATTGATTACCAGGGTGAATCTCCCGATGAGCAAGCCTTAGTTTCCGCTGCTTCTGCTTATGGATATACTCTTTTCGAGCGCACTTCTGGGCATATTGTGATTGATGTCAACGGGGAGAAACTCAGGTAGGAGGGCATACTCACTGCTATAGTTTTCAAAATATAGAATTTTAAAAGCTCAGCAGTCTGCAGATAAATGATAAATACCTATGCTCTCTTCTCCCTCAGTTTCATTAGCATTTATGTTGTCTGCTGTCATTTTTTTTGTGTGTGTGGGTGTCGGTTTCCATTCCTCACTGGATGTTTGATGCATTTTCTATATCATTACTGTGCTTGCTCATGTCATGGGTCATGGATTCACTGCCACAAATGGCCTGCTTTGCATTGCTGTATGCGTTTGAAAGATAAGACAAAAACATTAAGTAGATCAAACTTACTGCATCAACTGTACTTTTCACTGATGATGCACGGGAGTTGGGTAGAGAGTTTCTTAATTAAATTTTCTCAGTCAATTTTTTCTTCTGCTGGTCCCGTGTTGATGTCATGATGTGTATCGTAGTATTGATAAGTGCAAAATTGAGATTTGCAAGTTAACTATTTCTGCTAGAGAAGGGCAAGCACATAAGTTTTGTTGACATACTTAATGAATCCATGGTTTAAAAAAGCTGGACTTGTGCTCGAATGTCTAGACGTTGGGCATTTTATGGATTTCATGAGTTTTGACTGATAGAGAGTGGGAGTAGGATAGTTATCAAGGGGTTTTTTCTGGATATATGTTGAGGATTTCTTAGTAGTGTAAGCATTATATATATATTTTTTTCCTTCCTTGGTTTTAGATATTTCACCTATGGCCCTTATGGTTACACTCATCGTGGTCCTGCGATTGAGAACATGCAGATTTATCTTTTCAAGTTTGAATTTACGCTTTCTTTAGGTTAATGTTTGATGTAAGAATTTTGGTGTTGCTTGTCTCAAGCCCTCATTCGGAATCAGAGGGAATAAGACTCWGATTGATTGATTGATTGTCACAAGCCCTAAAGTTACTTATAATGTTTTATGCCAGTGATATTGATGGAAAGTAGTCCAAGTGGATTCTGTTAGATTCTTAATACTAATTCCATGAACATTGACCACAACATTGTGGACCAAATATGCAGTGTATGTATAATACTYCCTCCGTTTTTTATTAGTTGTTTCATACCATTTTGGCATGTTGTTTAAGAGTTACCTAAATTAGGTAAAACGTAAAAGAGCTGATTAAAAGAATAAATGTGTGAATGAAACATATTTGGGAAAATGTAATGAATGTTGAATTTAAGGAATGTGTAATGGATGTTAAATTTAGTAAAGAGTAATTCATTAATGTTAGAGTAAATAAAATAGGTAAAAAGTAAAAAAGTTATTTTTAAATTTGTTTGGAACAATAATTTGAAAATATCTTAAATAGAAAGTGGAACATCTAAATAAAAACGGAGGGAGTATAAATATGTCAACTATATAGACAAAGTTCATTTAGTGTTACCTTATCATTCATATATGTGTGTCTGAGATATGTGTGTTTGTGGGCARTTGGAGGATAAAGAATAATTAGTTGGAAATATTACACCCTCACCAATTCCCAATGGACATGGCTGCATTTACTCGGTGGGTTACCTACCYAATATTAATACAACAACAAAGCCTTAATCCCAAAATGATTTTCGGGGTGGGTTAGACATTAATCATTATWGAGAATCCCTCGAAATTGCATAAATCGTCAACATAAATATTCTCCCTCCATTCTTCTATGTTTGAAGCTTTACCCAATACTGGTAGAGCATTAAAATATTTATTATTAAGTTGGGAGGGGTTCCACCATCACTACTTTCTATCATTCTGGACTAATGATGGATAGTAGTCTATCCCGTGGGTGAACAAAGTGTCAGGTTTTCTAATAAGTAGCCTGTGTGACATAAATAATTGGAGTAGCTAGATTACCCTCACCTCTAAACTAATATCATATCTCCATGTGGGTCTAAAGTACTTGCCATGCCCTTCTGCGTCCTCCTCCCAACCTTCATGGTAACTAACACATCATCCTTCTACCTCAATCCTCTTCCAAAAACAGCCACACCCCTTCTTTAACATCAGCCCGAAGTGAAAGCTTTGAAGCTCCACAACTTTTTTGAGCTAACATCAAATCCAAAACTTACAGTCTTACAGCACGATGATGCAGATGCAATTAGTAAAATTTGATGAATTATAGTGCAAAATAATGTGGTACATTTTTTAATTATTTAAACACATTTGATTATAAAGAGTTCTAGTTGACTCTAACCCTGCATTTGATCTTTAAATATTGACTCCAGTAGATAGTTTTTTTTTTTTTTTAAATTCACTCACCAATACAAAAGTATAATGGTAAGGAAATTATTTTCTAGTTACTTGCATTTTAGTTTGAMGGATAACAGGTGAAATATAAACTAAGATTAGTGAGAGTTGTTGGTAGTTAGCCACATGTTATAAGGGAGATTGTGTTATGAGGGCTAGGTTGATAATATACTAGGAAAGTGCTAGAGGTCGAGGAAATTTCAAGTCAATCAGAGGGGAAAGRAGGAGGAGTGTGTATTTTTTATTTGATTTTTTGTTGTGGACGGAGTGCATTGAACATTATGCTATGGAAGGAGTATCATTGGTTTTGTGGCCATACTCTAGATCTTATAATTATAACCTTCTTAATATCTATTTTCTTGACTTCTGTGCTGGTTCTACTCTTTGTTTTTCTATGTCCATGCAGTGTAGCTGTGGATTAAATTCTCATGCTGAATTTCTCGTCTTGACTTGGAACGCTCTAATATCTGGTGTTCCCTATGTAGGTTGGATGTTTTGGGTCTGCATGAATTTGACAGCGTTCGGAAAAGGATGTCAGTTGTAATTAGATTTCCTGACAATTCCGTGAAAGTATTAGTGAAAGGTGCTGATACATCTATGTTCTCTATATTGGCAAACGGAATGGACAGAGAAGGCCATGTCCAAACTGCTACTAACACTCATCTTTCTGAATATTCATCACTTGGTTTGCGTACATTGGTTGTGGCTGCACGAGATCTAACAGATGCAGAACTTGAGGAGTGGCAGCAGAAATATGAGGATGCTAGCACGTCTTTGACTGATAGATCTGCTAAACTACGTCAAACAGCATCTTTGATTGAGCGCGATTTGAGATTACTTGGGGCTACTGGCATTGAGGACAAATTACAAGATGGTGTCCCTGAAGCTATTGAGTCCCTTCGACAGGCTGGGATTAAGGTTTGGGTTTTAACTGGGGATAAACAAGAGACTGCAATTTCCATTGGTCTTTCCTGCAAACTCTTGGCCAATGATATGGAGCGAATCATCATCAATGGAACTTCAGAACAAGARTGCAAAACCCTTTTAGCTGAGGCAAAATCCAAATACTTTGTCACATCCGCCTGTTGTGGGGATCAGATTTTGAAACGGAAAGATACTACAAATGGTTATSTTGAAATCCCAGATGATTCGAGGAGTGTGGAAACAGTGTCATGGCACCCGGGTAAAGGGGAAGAACCATCAAGTTCGTCATTGGCCCTTATTATTGATGGAAATAGTTTGGTTTACATTCTAGAAAAAGATCTCGAATCACAGGTTTGTGTTTGTTATGTTAATTGCAATTGTGTTATTGTGAAATAAATACTATAATAGTAATATATGCTCTTTAGCCAATTGCATTTGCTTTTGGAAATTGGAAAGTAAGAGTAACATTTGAATATAAGTAATTGCCTTTGATTTGTTCATTCAGTCTTACTTATGTGTATCCAATCATTGTTGATGGCCATCATGGATTGTAAATATGAAAACAAGTATATTATTTATTTTGTATTTATTATTTATTTATTTTTAATGAGGATATAGCTATATTAATGATTATGGATCGTTATTATTAATATTTGTGGGGTCTTGCTACAGTTGGTTTGACCTCGCAACTTCTTGTCAATTGTGTCGTTGCTGCGTGTTGCCCTGCATTAAGGCGGGTGGTATGTAGTTAATCAGAGGATCGTCGCACTGATGATTTGACACTTGCTATAGGTGATGGTAATTGATTTTTCTATTTTAATGGTTGCCTTTGTGTCGTGGCCTTTTATGCTTCAATAAGGAACAAAAAATTTCGCAAATCCTTATAGTCCGTATTCATGGAAGTAGAAGAATTGCAAAAATAATTTTCATAGATAGTTCTGGATAACGGTGCTAATCAATTTCATCATGTAACTGCTTGCAAGACTGTAGATGTAGGGTTTTGGTTGGTGGATAGTCATGGTTTGTTTATGTCCTTATGCTGTTTTCAATGTTGGCATTGTTCTCGGATCTTCTAACCAATTTTGCGCCAAGATGGAGTGTTGCGTTCCCATAAGTTGCTCACTTTCAGAGTGCATATCTGTTTATAAGGAATTTATTGGAGTTGAGAATAAATTTTTTTGTGGTCAAATTGAAATAGGCAAATGATGTTTCAATATTCAAATGGCGGATGTTGGGGTAGTATACTGGGTCAAGGAGGGACGCAAGCCAGTGATGGCATCAATCTTTGCTATGGTGGACAGTTTCGATTTTGAAAGATATTAGGCATGGACATGGAAATTACCGCGTTTGGTTTATGCTAGTCCCTCACAACTTTTACAGAAATGCAGTCTTCGTACTTAGCTGTTCTTGTATGTTTTTCGTTGTACATCAATTAGGCTGGTGACTGTGTTTTTCCTGGCTAATCCATGAACTTGATGTTCTATGACTGTTCTTCTTTGGACCATGTTCTTATTTGTATCATGAGAGCTCGATGTTATAACTTTTGGTGTGTTCATGTGTGTGCAACTTGTCAGGCAAATGGACTTATAATGTTTTGATGTGGTAGTATCAATTTAATTCATATATGAGGTATCCCTTGTAGATGTTTGGCCTTCTCTTGGACATATGTTGCTTAATGAAATGAGAAAGTTGAGTCTGAATTCTGGATTATCCATCTTATGTGTTCTCATGTTAAGTAAAGAATTTATGTGCACTTTGAATTTGGGCTGCTCTTTGTTGAATGCTCAATCGATATCTCACTTAAGTTTGAAATTCATTTTTACTCTATTCAATCAAACAGCATCTGAGAAATTCTATTATAGTCATCAATGTCAGATCCAATCTGTCTTTGACAAATTGTAGCTCTTTCTCATTTTGAAATTTGCAGAACGTGCACCATTACCCTTCTTATTAAGTTGATGGCTCCCCTCTCTCTCTTCTCTCCTCTCCTATCTCTCTCCTCTCTCTATGGCATAATCATTTAACATAACATGACCATGTATGAAGATATAACAAGGACCTTTTTTTTTTCTTCTGATTTCAGTTCACATGTTCAAACTCTCAATTTTTTCCCTGGTTGCATTTATTTTGCAATTTGGTAAATCTTTCAGAAGTTTGGAGCAATCAGATATAGATCTCTGCTCCAAATTATTAGATTATTTCTTATATTTACTCYCCTTTATTTCAGGTATATATTGTGCACCGCCTTTTCAACAACTCAGGCATTGACTGATTGGAGTAGTGTCTTCTATTCTGTTATCTACACTTCTGTGCCAACCATTGTTGTTGGAATTTTGGACAAGGACTTGAGTCATAAGACATTGCTTGAGCATCCTAAGCTCTATGGTGCCGGGCACAGACAGGAAAGCTATAACTTACAGCTTTTTTGGATTACTATGCTGGATACGTTATGGCAAAGTCTTGTCCTCTTTTATGTTCCTCTGTATACATACTTTGACAGCACACTTGATATCTGGAGTTTGGGTAGTTTGTGGACTATTTCCGTTGTAATCCTTGTGAATATGCACCTGGCAATGGACATTCAACGGTGGATAGTTATTACTCATGCTGCGATATGGGGATCGATTATAATTACTTATGCTTGTATGGTKGTTTTGGATTCCATACCTGTTTTTCCRAACTACTGGTCAGTTTCATTTTTGTTTTGACATCAATTGTGATTTCTGTTTATTGCGCTAACTATTTATGTAATATTAAATCCATCCTGTTTGCATCTGCAGGACCATTTATCAGCTTGCCGTCACACCTACCTATTGGCTAACTATTACCTTAATTATAATTGTGGCATTGCTTCCCCGTTTTCTTTGCAAAGTTGTGTATCAAATGTTTTGGCCTTCAGATATTCAAATAGCTAGGGAAGCTGAGAAAATGATCAAGCAGAAAARGTTGGATGCAAAAACAGAACATGCAAATTGACGTGTATAATCTACATATGTACAGGCTTATTTTTTCRAGACTGCTACTCCTGATTGTGCTCATCATTCTCGTTCTATGGCACTTATTCCTCAAATTCCACTGGTAAGCATCTCTTTTGTGATTCATTTTGCCATATTTTTAAAGGATATTTTTTTTATTAGAAAATTAGCCTGTTTCTATTTAAGAAATGTACTCATTATCCACATGCTTGGCTTTATGAGAATTCAACACACACCAGGATAATGTAACTGGAATAYGGGCTCATAGATCAAGGCAACTAATATTTGTCGTGGCATATTTATGACTCTTGCCTAATGGGCTAYACGTCTCTGTGTGCTAAATGCATCTATTCCCTTYTGTTTCTRTGAAATCTATTACTGTATGATTCCTATTAAATCTGTTTCTGATGTCTAACATTGCCTGGGCCATTTACTTGGAAAGTTAGTTTCTGTGATTGTTTCCAGAGTTATAAAAAACACTGTATTATTTTGGTAAGAAACCCTAATAATTGGTCCTGCTTTTGGGCCCACTTTCATAATAATCACTATTTTTTAATTGGGATGTAATATTCATTGTAATATTGATGTTGGCATTGATTTAATTAGCGACTTATAAGTTTTGTAGCTTTTGGGTTGAGATTGAACCAATTATCTTAGTTATGCAAATTGATATTTCCTAGGATAATTCAAATAACTAAATATACCTCTACTTAACACTTGCCCCTAAAGGAGTCCACTACCTCTTTAAATCTTCATACCATGTCTTCTTTTTTTTCAAGGAAAATGTGAATGTTTGAATCACCTTCATGCTTCATGTCTCTTTCACTTTTCTTCATACAAATATACAATATCCATATTCCTGATGGGCCATAATTTCTCCTAAATATTTACTTGCAGCTCGGGTAATAGACTGCTACACATGGGTTTTCAAACAACATTTTGAATCAGTTCATTTCTTACAAAATCTCCATATGCCTGTTGGGCTGGCATTCCTATCCACTTGCAGCTCAGCTAATAGACTGGTATGCAATGAATTGCAACCAAATGTTTAATTAGTTCATGTTTCATACAATGTCATGTACCTGCTGGGCTGGCAACCCTCCAAAAGCATGGGAAATAGACTGGTATGCAATAGCTGGACTGGCAAAACTGGACCCTTGTTCTCTCTTCCCCCCTCCCTCCCTCCTCCTTCCTCCCCTTTCTGTCCCTCTCTCTCTCTCTCTCTCTCTCTCTCTCTCTCTCTCTCTCTCTCTCTCTCTCTCTCTCTCTTCGTTGAGTTTGATATGGCGCAAAAAGTCCACAGTTTGATGGTTGAAGTCAAAGTTGCAGTTTGACTAGCAAGAGAAGATTCTTGTTGCATTTGTTAGGAATAGGAGCATAGCATTGACACTTTATTTCTTCTATCAGCATTGACTTTCTGATTTAGACCAAACCAACTCTGCAAGTGGTGATCTAAACTAGCTGACATCAYCTTCTTTGATGAAGCGAAAATTATCAGATTAGATTAGTTGGGTGATGAATTTTGCTGAGCTTCTCACATTTAGGATGGTTCTCATAAGCAAGTGTCCTAGAAAAGTGCTATAGGTATGCTGTGATGATTTGATCTTTTACATTTGAAGGAAATTGATAGCCAGAAAGGACACAAGTGTTGTTTGTGTCGTGAGTCAGTTATGTGTTGATAGTCATGTCGCACTTAATATGTGTGGATCAGGATAGCTCCGCCTCCTTTTTTTTTTTTTTTTTTTGAAACATGCTCTCTGGTCATTTGGCTAGGAAAATAGGACTTTTAATATTGCACCCTGTAGCCTGGCTAATTAATGGTGGCAAAATCTATATCGGATGTTGGTGATTGCGATTATAATGTCATATATATGGTTGACATTTAACGATATTCTAATTTTGTAAATCTTTTGATGGCACATTAAGTATGCATGCCATTATGAATTGATTAGAAATTTTGCAGTACACTTCTCCAAGAATATTTCTAAATCATTATTCCAATTTTCTTTTTCAGGTCGTTATTTATAGCAGCTGTCTGTTGGACAAAACAGTTACACTGGAGCAGAGAATGAGGATATGAGGAGATTGAGAGATGTAGCTTTTATGAATGATCCATCTCACAGGAGTAATTTCTTCCAAGATTTGGAGGCGCAACTGTAAAATATGAGGTTGAGTGAGCGGCAAATGTTTTGTGACCAGTGTCAACACAATTTTCAGTACAAGAGCAGGAAGTTGATGCCAATGGGGTTAATTCCGAAGAAGAACCCATCAATAGTAAAGAAATCGTATAGTACATAGAATAGCTTCATGTAAAGATCAAGTTTTTCCTTTTCATCTTGTGTAGACCGTTAAAAATGCAATGAGAAGAGTTTTCGAAAATGAAAATTGCCAGTWTATTCTTATCTTTGTTTGTCATGAGCTGATGAGCCCCCATGATAATGACAATGAACATAGTGCCTTAGTCCTTTACAGCAGATGTGGCTGGAARTGGAGTATAGTCGTATAGAGCTACAAAATTGAGTTCATTTGACGCTTGACTTGAATATGACTAGGTTTTCATTCAAACGGTTCTMTGTACCTAGTCCACCATGCAGATGCTGCAACACATACGACAGGACCGGACCGATCAGGTCATACGTCGAAAATGACTTATATTAGGAACWGTATATCCACAACAGGGTCATTGGCTCATTGCATTGTAAAATCGTCACTTTTGAGACCAGTATGTGTAATGTGTGGTGGGTCAGCGTGAAGAAGACYTTGAAAGCATATGGTGGTTGTTGAGTGGCTCCCTTTTCTGAGTAAATAAGTCGATGAAAGAATTTGCAACTTGCAATTAAAACACCCTTATATACTTTTTGACACCACACCACTTTATATAATCTATCATAATACAAGTACTGAGAGAACCGATGAATTCTTTTTATCGCTTACAAATATTCTCATTTGTTGCAACTATTAAAAAAACGGAGGAAGTAGCAACCATCGGTAATGATTAGAATATGTTATGCTAACAAGAATTAGAACATAATTAGTCTTGAAATCTGAATTGATTGAATATTTATCTCTAATGATGATATGTTGCTCCGTATTTGACTGGACCAACTTCTTTCATGGACTGAAACCGTGTAAGGCGTTACACAAAAGTACAAGAATGATGATGAAATTATGTAACACACTGTTGGTAAGTAGTACAAGAGCACAACACTTTACATAATAAGCCACTTAAAACAAATCATAACTTGACCGTTTATTACTTCCTCTGTAACGTAATACCTGCAACAATYGYTATTATWTGTGAWAGATAAATATTYAATTGTGGTAAGTATTAYGTTACGGAGACAGTATTTTTGTAAGGAAGACAGCTTGACAGTTCACATCAAGTGTAGTTTGGACTTTGGAGGATACACTATGCCCAGTTGACCACGTGCCCTGACTGAATTGTTATTAGTCAAACCTTAATTACCTTATTAATTAATTAGCTGTTAAATAAGTCTAAACCACTCCCACGCCAACTGAAAGTTGCTACTTTTGAATACTAACCCTTTTTTTCAATAGGTCTATTATGGTCCTGGGACCATGTTCTTCATTATGATCCCGAATAAATTTTTCGAAAATAGAAATGTTCATTTTCGAACATTTATATTTGAAAATGAACATTTTACATGTTGAGATGAACATTTTAATTTCGAAAATGAACATTTGCCCGGGACCATGATAAGGACCATGGTCCCGGGACCATAGTAAAATTTGCGCCCTTTTTTGCGTGGCAAGGGTCCTCAACTTAATTTTAGTACATTTCAGTTAAATACAATTATAATCCGTTCATTTCTAATCAATTTAGTTTAATTCTCAATTTATGAAAGTAAACAAGACCTAATCAAAATACTATAATATAGATTTATATAAACTTGAGTAGTTTTTCTTGCTCATGTGAACCCCTTCATTATTCGATCTATGAGATATTAGAATAATAACTTCGTTGGTTAAAATTCTCCTCTTAATATTATGAGATATTAGAATCATTTTTCATCGTCTATGTATGTTAGCTTGTCAACATTGTAAAACAATATTCGTAATTGGTAATCATTTCGCGRATTCCTTTTTAACTTTTGGAGACAATAGAAGTGAAGATATAGGAAATTCACATGAGAGGAGACAAATAACAAAAGTGTAGCAAGTATTCGTTAGTTTTTGTAAATAAAAATTAAAGTAACATGCATGGAAATTATTCCACATCATAGTGTGAAGTGTGAACTTAAGAGATATTCCATGAACCAAATCTAGTCATTAGAGTAAGAAGGACAGAAAAATCTTCAGTTTCACACTCAAGAAATTGAAAATGAGAGGAGAATATGCCAATTGGCCCTCTTAATTAATTAATTAATTAATTAAACTACTTCTAATTGATAAAATAAAAAGGTGGTGATGTCACTATGTTGTGGATTGCAGAAGTCGATGAAGATACTATCTTCATTCCTCATAAATTTTTGGATGAACCATTCCATGTAGTGTTCTAGTAGCTGTGAAGTGTAAGATATGAGAATTAATTAAATATGTAATTGTGCGAGAAGTTGGAAGGTTGTAAAGAGGTAGTTAGAGTGTTGCCCAAGATACATTGATCTGTTCACCGCCTTACCAAAAGTGTGTCCTCTAATAATCTTACTTACATTTGAGCTATTTTGAGTGTTACACTAACCATGCAAAGTAATATTATCATTACATATATGATTTCCAAACAAAATCAATTAAAGGGGAAAAATAGATTATTGTTAATTCAAGATGTAAATTGAAAGTATATACTTGTCCGTTATATAAATGTTTTGAAGAAACAAAAATCTATAAGAATATCACTGCGTTCCAAATTCAATTGAGTTAATGACCGATTCGGTTTTCTCTACACGTTTATACTATGTTATAGAGAACATCCAATAAATCAGTATAATTTACAAACAATCATTAGCTAATAAAGATAATTAAGCCTATATTAATTGTTATCATGTATGGTATGTATATTAATCGTGAGATAGAAGTCAGAAGCACGCAGCTACGAAAGGCACATGCTATCCATTTGCATGCATCCATTATTATTATTATTATTAATGATTATTATTATTATATATATTTATTAATATTATTATATATTATTATATATTATTATTATTATTCATTATTGATGGTAGTTAGTTAGTATTGTAGATTTATAGTGATGATGGTGATTATTATTATTATTATTATTAATATTATTATTATTATTATTATTATTATTATTATTATTATTATTATTATTATTATAAAAAACACCAAAAACTGGGTAAGGCGTTGACAGAGGCACAAAAAAGAGGGCACAGAAGAGATCTACAAAGAAGTGGGGAGCCGAGGATACAATCTGGGCGCGCCCACTCCTCAGTGAGGCGATCTGACTGACAGATCTGTGGAGCAGGAGGGCTGCACTGTGGCCCAAGTCCTGGGCCTACTGGAAGCAGCTGTTACTTCGAGAGAGCGAACAAGTCCCTTAGGTGTAAGGCGCCGCGAAAGAAGGAGAAGGAAAAGAAAGGAACCAGTATCCATGTCGAGCAGACGCGCGCGAAATACTTCTCACCCCGCTTGCCGCTGAGCTGCTACCATGCCACCATACGAGCCAGGAACGAAGTCGGACATACGCCAGATTGCGTCAGAGAGGAGAAGAAACCCGTCAGATAAACAATCACACATCCAAGCCGTCAACCCAGAGAAATAGAGCAAAGAACATCGTGCCGGCGAAGAGCGCCGCGTCGATTCTCCATCTTAGCATCAACATTTATCCTCCTTACGACTAGTATCCAGATCGTAATCTTATATATCGTAAGAAGAGTATCGCGGAAACTATTGTGACGCGTGCCTGAATCCCACTCATATCTCCGCTGATCAGAACAGTGATCCGCCAAAAATATCTCCGATCAAAAAACTCCGCGAGCAAGCAGAACAAGGAGGACCGAAAACGGAGAATAAAGGAACACGCCAACCGATAAGAATGAACAGAACGATAAATCTTAACAGCTTCATAGTTAACTGGCCAGCAACAGATATCGAACCACCGTACCAAGCAGAAGCATGATCTCCTTCTGTTGAGATTTCCACAAGGCAACCTACGCGGAGACAAGAGTAAGTGGAATGCAGACAGATGCAGAACCTTCGTGAAATACAAATCTGCCAGTTTCTTCATGAGCTTATGGGGCAGGCGATTCTCACTAAGGGTTACGCATCAGGTCAGTCTCCACGGCCTATAAAAGACCCATGCACCATCATAAGGCCGACCCAAACCAACAACGCCGGAATGCGATAGTAGTACTCCTGTAAATTGGAAGACTGCAACCCGCGATGCAAGAAAAGCATAGTGTGCCGAACATCAACCGCTGAATAAACACCAACGCACCGTCGCAAGGGTAAGGTGGCAAGCCGCCATTGCCAATCACACAAACCAGACCGGAAGCTGGACAATGCGTTCCAAGAAGCTCGAAAGCGATCAAGGAGAGTTGAGCCGCCTCGAAAAGATTAGGTGGATCCGCATAGCAAAGTTAGAGTTTCGAAGACCCCAGTACGACGCACGAGATAGAACGAACTCACATTGAGGATCAGTACAAGTTGAGCCATCAGCCCCATTGAGCTCAATAGTCTTTGACACCTCTGTGAAACAAGTCCCCACAAAAGGAAGAATCCGCACTAAACCGCCCACCTAGTAACAACCGAACTACCAATGGGGGCAGAAGGCCGAGCGATTATCGGGGAGGAAAGACCCCTGCAAACGGATCCGTGGGTCCTCGTTATGGCCTAAATAGAGCTCCGTTTTTTGCGACGTAACATGAAGGCAAGACTAGGTGCCTCCGCCGAAATCATCTGTCGCTAAAGACTTGCCCATTACACACCACAAGGTATCAACAATGATAGTTCATCATCCACCAATAACAAGCCTTGAAGCTCTAGGCGAAAGGAGTCCCTGATACGCGCACACCAATTATTTATTATTATTATTATATTATTATTATCATTATTATTATTAATTATTATTATTATCTATTTATTAATTATTATTATTAATTATTATTTTATTATTTATTATTTTAATTTTTAATTTTATTTCTTTTGCTCCCCAAAAACTTGTTATTAATTATTATATTATTATTATTATTATTATTATGATTATTTTATTATTATTATATTATTATTATTATTATTATTATATATTATTATTATTATTATTATTATTATTATTAAATCATTATTATTATTATAGAGTCAAAGTAGTATAAATTATATAACACCACCCAACGGAAAGTCAAAGTTTATGCAAACATATTAATAGTATTCATATGTAGTTTTGGTGTATGTTAACAGAAGTTAATTACTCGGTTGTATTACTTAATTATTAATCGCAAATAATTTGTCAATCATTGACTTTAGATTAGCTTCATCGCTTATCGCGTACCATACCTTAGCTTGTTGAATCCAATGCAATGCCTCTTTTTTTTCCATACTTTCATACTAATACGTGTATTATTAATTAAATATTATTAATTACTATACTAATTCATCGATCTCATCTTGCTATTTTGTCGTCATTGACTAATTCAATTGATCATCTCGGGTACGTTGCAAGTAATAACATTATATCTATCCACGCGTACATAGTGTACATTTTGGGAAAAAAYTTAATCCATYTATCGGGTTGATTACCCACCACTAATATAGTGTTGTTAGTGRCATTGAGAATAGAGTCTCACTTRTTTAAAATAATATTAGTTTAATTCCTTATTAGTAGTAGRTTATCAACCCGGTAGATAGGTGTAGCAATGTCCTACATTTTGTTAGCTSGATCATGTAATTCAAATATTTTGAAAGATGGATATATATTAGTGAATACATTTATGTAGTTATGTCTGTAAATGCATACATGCTTAGGAGAACGAGAATGCTCCATGTCCCGATCTCTAAGAAGGGTCTGTTTACATTAGCTTATTTTTAGTTCAGTTCTTAACCCAATTTCTCTCTCTCATAAAATATTCAATTCAGTTTAGCTCCATTCAGTTCAGTTCAATTGATTTCAGTTAATGTAAACGGACTTGTAGGGAAACTAGGGTTAGCCTTGTATTTGTCAACGTCAATCATCTCCCTATGTACTTATTAGGTTACACTTCAAAGGGATTTGAACATGTTGATATATATGACACAAGAATAATATATAAATACGAAGTACTCCGTATTATAAATACTCTAACAATAATCTCTCAGCAATGCATAAAGTAGGAATTGAAGTAATTAAGATAATAATAAGGTTTACAAATAAATAAATTTGTATATTGTATTAAAATCATAGTGAGCTTTAATTTGCTAATTGTCCTTTCAAAAACAAAACAGTCAAAAGCAAGTGCCCCCCACTTCATGGAWGGTGGATTATTAAAATGATGGATGTSATGGCTGCTCATTTTAGGCCTTCTAACCTAACRATATCGTTAATTGGACTCTAATTAATTAATAAACAACTCAGGTTTCCCAAATTTGAACCCCTTAATTCCTTTTCAAGTCACCTACCATATGATTATTATTTGAGTATCTTTCAAAAGAGGATTATATATATTCCAATATATA
>SNQN01004005.1:41116-54986 GCA_008642245.1 Bassia scoparia
GTTGACAATACAGGCTAACCCTAGTTTCCCTACAAGTCCGTTTACATTAATTGAAATCAATTGAACTGAACTGGAATGGAGCTAAAACTGAATTGAATATTTTATGAGAGAGAGAATTGGGTTAAGAACTGAACTTGGAATAAGCTAATGTAACAGACCCTTCTTAGAGATCGGGACATGGAGCATTTCTCGTTCTCCTAGCATGTATGCATAACAGACCTAACTACAATAAATGATTCACTATATATATCCATCTTCAAAATATTGAATTACAGATCCACGCTAACAAAATGATAGGACATTGCTACACCTAATCTACCGCCCGGTTGATTAATCACACTATATAGGAATTAAAACTTATTATTTAAATAAGTGAGACTCTATTCTCCAATGTCCTAACAACACTATATTAGTGGTGGGTAATCAACCCGGATAGATGGATTAAGTTTTTTCCAAATGATGTACACTATGTACGTGGATAGATATAATGTTATACTTGCCAACTACCCGAGATGATCAATTGAATTAGTCAATGACGGACAAAAATAGCAAGATAGATCGATGAATTAGTAAGTAATTAATAATATTTAATTAATATTACACGTATTAGTATGAAAAGATGGAAAAAAAAAGGCATTGCATTGATTCAACAAGCTAAGATATTGGTACGCGATAAGCGATGAGCTAATCTAAGTCAATGATTTGACCAATATTATTGCGATAATAATTAAGTATACAACCGAGTAATTAACTTCTGTAACATACACCAAACTACTACTATTGAATACTAATTAATGATGTTTGGCATAAACTTTGACTTCCGTTGGGTGGATTTATTAATTTATACTACTTTGACTCTATAATAATAATAATAGAATTTAATATAATAATAATAATAATAATAATATATATAATAATAATAATAATAATAATTAATAATAATAAAATAATATAATAATAATAATAATATAATATAATATATAATAACAAGTTTTTGGGAGCAAAAGAAAATAAAATTAAAAATTAAAATAATAAATAATAATAATAATAATAATAATAATTAATAATAGATAATAATAATAATATATAATAAATAATGTAAATAATAATATAATAATAATAATAAATAATTGGTGTGCGCGTATCAGGGACTTCCTTGATCGCCTAAGAGCTTCAAGGCTTGTTATTGGGATGATGGAACTATCATTGGTGATACCTGTGGTCGGTATGGCAAGTCTTTACGACAGAATGATTTCGGCGGAGGCACCTAGTCTTGCCTTCATGTTACGTCGCAAAAACGGAGCTCTATTTTGGCCTACGAGGACCCACGGAGTCGTCTTGCAGGGGTCTTTTCCTCCCCGATATTCGCTCGGCCTTCCTGCCCCCCATGGTGTTCGGTTGTTATAGGTGGGCGTTAGTGCGGATTCTTCCTTTTGTGGGGACTTGTTTCACAGAGAGGTGTCAAAGACTATTGAGCTCCAATGGGGCTGTGGCTCAACTTGTACTGATCCTCAATGTGAGTTTGTTACTTCTCGTGCGTGTACTGGGGTTTCGAAACTCTACTTTGCTATGCGATGCCACCTAATCTTTTCGAGGCGGCTCAACTCTCCTTTGATGTCGCTTTCGAGCTTCCTTGGAACGCATTGTCACAGCTTCCGGTCCTGGTTTTGGCTGTGAATTTGGCAATGGCGGCTTGCCACCTTACCCTTTGCTTACGGTTGGTGGTGTTTATTCAGCGGTTGATGTTCGGCCACTATGCTTTTCTTGCATCGCGGGTTGCAGTCTTCCAATTTACAGGGATACTACTTCAGCATTCCGGCGTTGTTGGTTTGGGTCGGCCTTTGATGGTGCATTGGGTCTTTTTATAGGCCTGGAAGACTGACCTTGATGCGTAACCCTTAGTGAGATCGCCTGCCCCAAAGCTCAATGAAGAAACTGGCAGATTTGTATTTCACGAAGGTTACTGCATCTGCTGCATTCCACTTACTCCTTGTCTCCCGTCAGGTTGCCTTGTGGAAATCTCAACAGGGAGATCATGCTTCTGCTGGCTACGGGTGGTTCGATATCTGTTTGCTGGCCAGATTAACGATGAACGCCTGTTAAGATTTATCGTCTCTGTTCTTTCTTATCGGTTGGGTGTTCCTTTATTCTCCGTTTCGGCTCCTTGTTCTGCTTGCTCGCGGAGTTTTTTGATGGAGATATTTTTGGGGATCAGCTGTTTCCTGCTCAGGGGTTGATGGGTATTCAAGGCACGCGTCACATGTTGTCCGCGATACTCTTCTTGACATTTGTTATCGATCTGGATTACTGTCGTAAGGAGGTAAATGTTGGGTGACTATGGGATCGACGGGGCTCTTCGCCGGCAGATGTTTTTGCCTATTCTTGGGATTGACGGCTTGGTATGTTGTGATTTGTTTATCTGACGGGTTTCTTCTCCTTTGACGCCAATCTGGGTTGTCTGACTTCGTTCCTGGTCGTATGGTGGCATGGTAGCAGCTCAGCGGCAAGCGGGAGTGAGAAGTATTTGGCGCGTGTGTAGGACAATTGGATATGGTTCCTTTCCTTTTCCTTCTCCTTCTTTGGGGATTAATAAGGGACTTGTTGCGCTTCTGAAGCGGGTTCAGACTTTCTCCAGGGCCAGGACTTGGGCACGTGCCAGCTGCTCACATCTTCAGTCAGGAAGGATCGGCTATTGCTAGAGGAGTGGGGGCCCAGATTGTATCTCGGCTCCCCCCAACTTCTTTGATAGATCTCTTTGTGCCTTTTTTGTGCTTGTAACGCCTTACCAGGTTTTGGTGTTTTTTATAATAATAATAATAATAATATAATAATAATTAATAATAATAATAATAATAATAATAATAATAATAATAATAATAATAATAATAAAATTCAATATAATAATAATCAATAATTGAATAATAAATAATTAATAATAATAATAATAATAATAATATTAACTAAATAATAATAAATAATAATAATCAATCAATTATAATAACTACATAAATAATACAATAATCATGAGACTGCATGCAAATGGAATAAGCATCGTGTCCCTTTCGTAAGTTGCTGCTTTGACTGTCTAGTTACGATTAATATACATACCATACATGATTAACTAATGTAATATAGGCTTAATTATCTTATTAGCTAACTGATTGTTTGTAATATTATCTGATTTTATTTGACTGTTCTCTTATAACATAGTAGCAAAACGTGTAGAGAAAAACCGAACGGTCATTAACTCAATTGAATTTTGGAACGCAGTGATAATCTTATTAGATTATTGTTTCTCTAACAACTTTGATATACGGACCACAAGTATATACCTTTCAAATTTCATTTGCAATGTAAACAATAACTCTATTTTTCCCCCTTTAAATATGTTTTGTTTGAGTAAATCATTACATGCTAATGAATATTATATACTTTGCAATTGTATGTGTAACACTTCAAAATAGTCAAATGTAATGTAAGATTATTTATGAGGACACACTTTTCGGTAAGGCAGTGAACAAGATTACAATGTAATACTTGGGCAACACTACTAACTACTACTTTTAAATTAAATAATCTAAGACAATTACATATTTAATTAATTACTAATCTTAATTCACAGCTACTAGAACTCACTACCATTGGAATGGTTCATTCAAATTTTGAGGAATGAAGTATTTCTTCATGAACATTTGCAACTCCACACACATAGTGCACATCACCACCTTATTTATTGTATCAATTAGAAGTAGTTTAATTAATATTACCCATAATTAAAATAATCTCAAGAGGGCAATTGGGCATATCTCTCTCATTTTCAATTCTTGAGTGTGGAAACTGAAGATTTTTCTGTCCTCTTACTCTAATGACTAGATTTGGTTCATGGAATATCTCTTAAGTTCACAACTTCACACTATGAGGTGGAATAATTTCCATGCATTGTTACTTTAATTTTTATTTACAAAAACTAACGAATACTTGCTACCACTTTTGTATTTGTCTCCTCTTCATGTGAATTTCCTATATCTTCACCTTCTTATTGTCTCCAAAAGTTTAAAAAGGAATTCGCGAAATGTTACCAATGACGAATATTGTTTTACAATGTTTAAAGAGCCACTCTGACAAGCTAACATTACAGAGACGATGAAAAATTATTTCTTAATATCTCATAATATTTATGAGGAGAACTTTTAATCAACGAAGTTTTATTCTAATACTCCATTAGATCGATAATGAAGGTGTTCACAATGGCAAGAAAAATACTCAAGTTTATATTAATCTATATTATAGTATTTTGATTAGGTCTTGTTTACTTTCATAAATTGAGAATAAAACTTAAATTGATTAGAAATGAACGGATTATAATGTATTTAACTGAAATGTACTCATTAAGTTTAGGACCCGTTGCCACGCAAAAAAGGAGCGCAAATTTTACTATGGTCCGGCGACCATGGTCCTGTATTCATGGTCCCGGGCAAATGTTCATTTCGAATTAAAATGTTCATTCCAACATGTAAAATGTTCATTTTCAAATATAAATTTCGAAAATGAACATTTCTATTTTCGAAAATTCTATTCGGGATCATAATGAAGACATGGTCCCAAGGACACATAATAGACCTATTTGAAAAAAAGGGTTAGTATTTCAAAAGTAGCAACTTTCAGTTGGCGTGGGAGTGGTTTAGACTTATTTAAACAGCTAATTAATTAATAGGTAATTAAGGTTTTGGACTAATAACATTCAGGTCAGGGCACGTGGTCACTGGCATTAGTGATCCTCCAAAGTCCAAACTAACTTTATGTGAACTGTCAGCGTGTCTTCTTACAAAAATACTGTCTCCGTAACTTAATACTTACCACCAATTGAATATTTATCTATCACATATTATAGCGATTTGTTGCAGGTATTACGTTACAGAGGAAGTATTAAACGGTCGAAGTATGATTTGTTTTAAGTGGCTATTATGTAAAGTGTTGTGCTCTATGTTTTACTACTTACCCAACAGTGTGTTACATAAATTTCATCATTCATTCTTGTACTTTTGTGTAACGCCTTACACGGTTTCAGTCATGAAAGAAGTGGTCCAGTCAAAACGGATCAACATATCATCATTGAGTATTAAATATTCAATCAATTTCAGATTTCAAGACTATTATGTTCTAATTCTTGTTAGCATAAATATTCTTAATCTTACGATGGTTGCTACTTCCTCCGTTTTTAATAGTTTACAACAAATGAGATATTTGTAAGCGATAAAAAGAATTCATTCGGATTCCTCAGTACTTGTATGTATGATAGATTATTAAAGTGGTGTGGTGCAAAAAGTATATAAGGGTGTTTTAATTGCATGTTGCAATTTCTTTCATCGACTTATTTACTCAGAAAAGGGAGCCACTCAAACAACCACCATATCTTTCAAGGTCTTCTTCACGCTGACCCACCACACATTACACATAACTTGCGTCTCAAAAGTGACGATTACAATGCAATGAGCCAATGACCCTTGTTGTGGGAATATACTTGTTCCTAATATAAGTCATTTTCGACGTTATGACCTGATCGGCCGGTCCTGTCGTATGTGTTGCAGCATCTTGCATTGGTGACTAGGTACAAGAACCGTATTGATTGAAAAACCTAGTATTATTCAAGTCAAGCGTCAAATGAACTCAATTTTGTAGCTCTATACGACTATACTCATTTCCACCACATCTGCTGTAAAGGACTAAGGCAACTAGGTTCACTGTCATTATCATGGGGGCTCAATCTCTCTCTTTTTTGCATAAAGTAGGAATTGAAGTAATTAAGATAATAATAAGGTTTACAAATAAATAAATTTGTATATTGTATTAAAATCATAGTGAGCTTTAATTTGCTAATTGTCCTTTCAAAAACAAAACAGTCAAAAGCAAGTGCCCCCCACTTCATGGAWGGTGGATTATTAAAATGATGGATGTSATGGCTGCTCATTTTAGGCCTTCTAACCTAACRATATCGTTAATTGGACTCTAATTAATTAATAAACAACTCAGGTTTCCCAAATTTGAACCCCTTAATTCCTTTTCAAGTCACCTACCATATGATTATTATTTGAGTATCTTTCAAAAGWGGATTATATATATTCCAATATATATTAAGGGAATTTAGCTGCATCGTCTCATTCTCATTTCGTACTTAGCTTGTGTACGACCTAGTAGTACTATTTTAGATTTTTAGGCCTTATAAAACTTATTATCATTATATACGACATACCAGTTCAAACTAATGTATTCCTTCATAACGTATTAAATGTAACGATTATATATGTTTTCTCTATCTCTATATTTTATGTCAAATCATAGTTAATACTTAATGAAGGAAATATATACTCCCCGTAAAAAAAAAAAGGAAGTATATACTCTTTTTTACCTAATAGTTTAATGTGGTTTGTACAAATATATGGCTTAAATGTGAAGATATTGAAAAACTCAAATATTGTTAAATAAGATAAATCAAATTTATATATGAGTTTTGTTGTAACGGAAACGCCGAAATCGAACAAACTGCAATAACAAAAAAATAAGACAACAACAATAACACACAAGGATTTAACGAGGTTTACTATCAATGCGATAGCTACGTCCTCCTGACCGGTATGAATATGTTTTACTATGGAGATCGAACAAAATACAATTGAGAGACTAGTAATTCTCCCAAGAATTCACTCTCTAATACTCTCAATGTGTTTTCCTCTCTTTGTGGCTTGAATAACAAAAGAAATAATCAACAATAAACCCTAGGTTTATATTTATACCAAATAATACGAAGTCTAAAGACGAGTCGAGTCGAAAAGGAACGGACTCGGTCGGGTATTGAGGCACTCGACTAGGTGCACAAGTCACTAAAACAAATCGGAGCCAAAACGAGAAGAGACCCGACCGGGTCGGGGGGTCCGCCCGAGTCAGGCCCCACCCGACGGGGTGCGTGGCTCTCCAAACTTGGCGCGTCAAAAATCCTTCTCAAGACCCGGACGGGTATAATTGTTACCCGGTCGGGGATGCACCATTCGTCGAATATACTTCATAAAACAAATGTTTGCCTTGCATTGGTAATACAAGGCACAACCAATAATTCCCCACAAGTTTTAAAGATTAATTAAGCTCAAAGTTGTGCAACGATAAACTTCGAATCAGTCTCCTCATAATTTGAGAGTGAKATAAGTTGGCCTGGCCTGGCCTGGATATATATGGTGATAGCTTAAGCTTAGCTGTTTAACGGACTAAAGGGTTTCAAGTATAACAATTTTGTTCAATACAAAGTGTTGAATACATTCGATTACTGTGCAAATAATTGGTGCACGCACTTAAAAGTAAATATATATGTATCATTTAAAGGTGATTATATAAAAAAAAATGGTCATTATATGTCAAAAAAAAACTGTTACAATTGTACAATAAAATTATCGTATAGATTATTGCTCCATAAATTGTTACGTATAATACAGGTCACTAATTTAAATGCTAATTAAGTGCACAAATATATTATGCACTTGATGACAGTGACGTATAAAAAATCTGTTTTTTAACATGTCACTTTTTTACCTTTTACTTTCCTTTATAACAGTCACCTTTTTATTTAATCTATCTTTGTATCCATTAATCACTCCAATCAAATTTATGTAGTAATACCATAAACTCTAATTTGATGCCTCTAAATAAAACATTACTCCGTAGTATTTTGTTTTTTTAAAAAAAACTCATTAAGATAAAAGATATAGGAAAAAATAATAATAATTCTTTTTAACTTTATTTTTATTAACTAAACTTATTTGATTTTTTTTTTGGTGTACAAGATTACTGTATTTAAAGCACAAAATCAGTAATTGTTTGTCAAAGTGAAGTCATGACACTTGACAAGGAAGAAATGATATAAAATGGTGGCACAAGAGAGGAAGCATTGCAAAAATCAATGGACAAAGCTCTATCTTATCAGCGGAATATTAGGGGAACACATCTTCAAACTACATTTGCAATCTATAACATATATTAAAAGACGTCCTATCAAAAGAAACGCCCGCACGTGGACTCTTCTACGTAAATGTGTATGTGTCATTTTTTAATGTAGTACATACGCCACGTAAGGTTATCACTCAACATACAAAAATCTTTAGTTAGATTCGAACCTATGATCTCTAAGAGAACATATATAAAGGATGCATTTACCATCTAAACCAACTTCATTGGTGATTTCAATTGAAAAAAAAACTATATAGTCTTTTCATTTGAAAGTAAATTAAAGATCATATTGTCAATATTTTCTCAAAACATTATCAAGCAACTTCCGTATTTTTTTCAATGAAATATGTGTTTTAAATCGTCAATCACAACAATTTCGTTAATTAATTTGTATTTCTAAAAAAATTATGATAAAGCCTCATGTATAAATGAACAAAATTAAAATAGCGATTTATCTCTTTTCCACAAATTTCACATTAGTTGACCCAGGGGCCGGCATCGCCGGAAAGAATACTAAGATATTAATTAATTAGGAAGTAATTAAACATTTGCAATGCAAATGATTGAGAAACTTGAGTGTGGTCAAACCTTATATAGGCAATACAATAGAAAAATATAATTATAACAAGTAATAATTGGAGAAAAATAATATATCAAACAATAATTATAATCGTCGATGAAAGCTAGATATATTTTCTAAATTTTAAGTATATAAATTTATGTATAATGCAAGTCAAATTTACGCATCAATCGATGTGATTATATTAAGATTATATAAATCTATTTTTAACTATTTTAGCGAAGTAAGCGCAGGAGTACTTGTAACTTTTGCATGTTTAAAATTACTATATCAATCATAACTATGGAGTATATATATCTAAAAGCAAAAACCAAGAGTGCCACATGGTGCCTCTGGTTTAAAATTTTCCCTCCAAAACATTTTTCTTTTTTTGTTTTTTTTTATAAAAAATTACTTAAAATAACATATTAATTAAAAATCTAAAAAATTAATAAATAATATCTTTAAGCGAACCAAAAGTGCCATATGACACTCTCTCATTAAAGTTTTCCCTCAAAACTTATTTTTTGTAAAATTATTATATAACATATAATTAAGTCTATAGTTAATAAATAATAAATATAATTCCTTTAACTTAACTTTAGAAGATCTCTTTAATCCAAAATAAATACGAAATATAATTTAAAATAATTAATTTCAAATTGTAATCATAACAATATATATAGGAGTAGCACATTAACGAAATCTATCCTTTTAAGCAAAATTTTTGACTAAGACATATCTTTTATAATATCATAATATTATTCCCCGTCATACAATACAATTCAATATGGAGTAATAAATTTATAAAACACATATGACAATTGTAAATCAATTTATATCAGTAAAATTGGATCTAAATTCTAAACACATGATTATACTCTTTCTTCTGAATAGTACCGAATTCCTTTATGACATGAATTTAAACTACTTCGTATATACTAAAGCGGAAATCAAAATCCACATGGCACTCTCTCATTAACAATTCCCTCCAAAACTTATTTCCTTTTTTATTTCTTTTTTTTGTAAAATTATTTATATAACATATTAATAAAGTATATTATCTAATAATAATATCTTTACTTAATTCAGAAGATTCTTCTTATCAATATACGATTTATAATTAATTTATAAAATTGTAATATCAATCAATATACTTCGTAACACATTAAACGAAAGCTATTCATTTTAAGCAAAATTTAGACAAAGACACATCTTTTATAATCATAAATAATATTAATTACTCTGTACTAGCTATACAATACAATATTAATTGTAATAAAATTTATAAAAATACATATGACAATCGTAAATCAATTTTATACAATAAAATTGGATCTAAATTCTAAAACATTTGAATATACTCTCTCTTATGTATTGATGGAAGTTTAAAAGATTCTCTGTTGACCCTAATTTTGATGAATGAATGAATAAACAAACAAAAGAAAACTCATGTGTTTATAATGATGTGTGTGTTAGATTGATTTAACAAGAAAATGTCTTTGAAAGTCTTAAGAAGTATTATATCCCAAAGAGTGGAAAGGGATCGGAGCTTCTGTGATTTTGAAGACTCAAGAGTTCAAGGAAGAAACTCAGGATGCAAGGAACTCGAGTCCCTTGGAGAATCAAGATTCGAGATTTAACTGGTGATTCGATATTAATTAGAAGCATCAGGGTATATATAAGTGAAAAATGGAAATAAATAATCCCAACTTTTGACATTCCGCTCATAATAATCCCAACAGAAGTAATCTCAAATAATCCGAACTGTAGTAACATCTTCCCAAATGATCCTTTAAACCTTTAAACCTATTAAGCAGGTTAATTTTTTATTTTTTATTTTCTTTTTCTTTTTTCTGTTATCTGTTTTGTCACTCAAAAGCCCCTCACCTCTCTCTCTCTCTCTCCTATCTCTGTCCGTCTTCTCTCCTCCTCTCTCTCTCTTTAACCATGGAACCACCATCTCAGATCCCACCACCACCCTAATTTCCCATCCCAAATCGACGCGTCATCTAGACACCACCAACCGTCAAGCCGCGCACCACCAACAGCCTTCTTTTGCTAAACAAAAGTTCGAAAACAAGGGGTTCAACCCTCTTTTCTCCTTCGCACCACCTGCAGCGACGCAACACCTACCCCTTCCTAGGTTGTATGACCACCGCAGCATCACAATACGATCAACTTCTCTCTCCTCGTCCATCTCTCTCCACTGCACCACACTAATACCCCACTGTCGCACCACCACCTCCATCGCAGGCCCATTGCACCTCGAACCACACGCATTAAAATCAAATGGGGAGATCTCGTCTGGTTGTTAGGATTCGCTAGTTCAATTGAGTTGCGGGTGGTCTGAAACAGGCTAGGGTGGGGGAAGGTGGTGCGGTGGGGTGGCGTCGTCTTTTTTTTTGTTTGGGGTTGATGGTGGTTTGGGCTTAGATTAATTATAATTGATTGTATTATTAAAGATTAATTTTAATTAATTGTATTATTAAAATTAATTAAGAAGGTCAATGTAATTAAACAAGTCAAACAGGTTAATCATCCAAGTTACCTCTTTCATAGTTATTTCTAGTAAGGCTTAATACGAGAAAGATGTGACTACAGTTCGGATTATTTGAGATTTCAGTGGGATTATTATGAGCGGATGGTCAAAAGTTGGATTATTTATTTCCATTTTCCTAATAAGTTTAGGATATTTATATTTTAGACTTATTGTAAGTTTGGCATTATTGTGTGGGGATATGCTCAATAAAATAAGGCATTAAAATGGATTAATAACGGAATTTTATTAAAGATATAATTAAGGATAAGTGTTAAAAGATATCTTAAGTAAAAATAAATCCTAGGTAGTTGATTTTCGAATAAAATTCTTTTAAACCTTCCAGTTTTATCTTGTTAAAATTAATTATGAAAATCAGATTTTACCTATTATATTTTACAAATTGTTTTTCGGCAAAAAGATATTTTGAAGAAAATGATCTACTCCGTAACTAATTTGGAGAAAATTAAGAAACAAAACGTGTGAATAGCTGTACCTAAGGCTTATCATCAAGGCAAAAATTAGTTGAGAAATCTAAGGAACAAACGGTTATATTCTACTGATAATAGTACGTGTACGTGTGAATTATGGACGTGCATGCAAGTTCCACTAAGGCATGACTTCCTACTTGTCGTAGGAAGTGATGTGTAGTGGACTTACTGCTTCCATTCCATGCTTAACATTGATCTATAATAAATACATAAGCAAATCAGTTTAACATACACTTGAGCATAAAAGAATTTGAGTCATTCACACATAATTGCTAAACAGTTTTAGTTTTACAAATCGAGTTGTAATTGTTTCGAGTAGAGTTGTTACTTCAAGAGAGCTTTGGGTTGAGTGTTAATCCAGAGAGGCTTGTAAGAGAGTTTAGCTTACAATAGTACGTGTGAGTGCTCAATCACAGAGGGGTTGGCTGAGAGGTTTTCAAGTTCGAAAGGAACTTGGAAGAAGTCTTAGATTGTACTAGCTTAGGTGTGTATCCGAATTAATCTAAGAAGAAATCATGTGTGGTATCAGGTCACAGTTTTATCTCTTGACAAGTTGTCAAGGAGATTTTTGTGTTTGTGAAACTCACATCTTGTGTTCCTTTACTTCAGTTTTAAATTCCGCAAAAAGCTCAAGTTTCTTTAAGTTACAATTCACCCCCCCTCTTGTAACGTTCAGTAGATCCACATTCTCACTACTAAGAATAGTACCGAATTACTTTATGACATGAATTTAGTCAAATGATGGGAGTACAAAAGTACCTACACATAATTTAATTGAACTTTTTTTTTAAAAAAAAAAAATATTTATATAACATACTCCTCTGTTTTTATAGTTGATGTACCATACCATTTGGCATGATATTTAAGAGTGATTGAGTTGGATAAAATAGTTGATAATGTAGATAAAATATTGAGTAATTTCGGTAAAAGAGTAAATATATGTGAGTGATTTTTTTTTTTGGTAAATGTAATTTTGGGTATATAGATGGGTAAAGTAATTAAAATTATTAGAAAGTGGTAACTTTATTAATGTTAGAGTAAATAAAATAAGTAAAAAGTAAAAGGTATTTTTAGATTTGGTTTAGAATACTAATTGAAAACATCCCAAATGGAAACTGAAACAACAAAAAGACGGAGAGAGTATTAATTAAATCTATTAATCCGTAGATAAAAAATAATAAATAATATCTTTAGTTAAATTCTAGAAGATTCTTCTTATCAATATATAATTTTAATTATTTATAAATTGTAATATCAATCAATAATATAATACGAGACATTAAACGAAATCTATTATTTTAAGCAAAATTTGACAAAGTCACATCTTTTATTATATCACTAGTTTTTATGTGCAGCGATGCGTGCTTGTATTATGAAAAAAATACCTGTATTTTCATAAAAATGATTATATGAGATGTATCATAATAAAAGATTTATAGCTAAGTAGCAATACAATTTATCTGAATTGTAATTATTTTGTAAATAATTATGTCTTTCAAATTGAAATTCAAAATACAACCATTAATGTTTTAATACAAATTGAAATATGTTCATTGTTTAATATTTTTGACTAATTAACTCACATAATTAATGCAATTTTCATATTTAATCACATAATTATTAAGGATCTATTCATAATTTTTAAATTTCATTAAGGTATAAAAGTCTTTAAGAGGGGGGACACCATCTTCCCCCCTTCCCTTATATATAGAGAAATATTATTATCTGTACTATACAATACAATATTATCATGATAAATTTTATAAAAACACAATCGTAAATTGACACAATCATACTTTTATAAATCCATAATATTATATAAACAATAATATTATAAAACACGGTCGTTTAACATAATATTATAAAACCATCGTTTTAGATTCAATTTTGACAAATATTAAATTACAAATTTATTTTACTTTTTTTTTACAATTTTCATGAATAAATTTAGTAACTACCGTTCATCGCACGGGCCCTAAGCTAGTTTTAAAGTTATGTGGATCGCGGATCAATAACACTTCTACGTAAAGAAGGTTGTCAACCATTAGAGTTACTCAGTTATCACTCTCCATGTACATAGTTTTGTCCTATTGTATTATTACGAGTTAGGTTATATGTAGCTTTAAGATACATTTCTGTTAGTGAAAGTAATTTATGAAAATGAGATAAAATAATGTATAGTACGAGTAATTTTTTTTCATTTCTATTGTAAATAAGGCTCTGTTTCTTTGGASTTAATTGAAGTTGAACTGAACTTAACTTAACTTAACTTAACTGAAATGAAATGAA